>JAQZBX010101233.1:0-11289 GCA_029593785.1 Cabassous unicinctus
ACATTATCCTTGACCCTATGAAGACTATTTCTTAATAGCATTTACAGGGAAGTAACCAAGCATTTATATGGAATGTTATATGTGCTCTGATAAGTAAAGCACTATAGAAAGTGTTACAGGAGCTCTTGGAGGAGGTACCTGAGACATGGGAGGAAGGAATTCTATCCAGAGAAGTAGCATTGAGGAGAGAAGTGTCATATTTACAAGAATTATCCAGGGGAAGAAGCAAAGAAGAGTGTCATTCACAGAACAAATGGTATTGATTAGCACCAAAGTGAAAGACTATTGGCTAAAAATTATTATGGTGATAAATATGACTGGGTCAAGGTCAGAATATACAATAACTCAAATTTAATTTTTAATTGTATAGGTTTGGACAAAATGTATAATGGTCTGTATTTGTCATTGCAATGTCATGCAGAACAATTCCAATGTCCCAAAAATGCCCCCATGTTATGCCTATTCTTCCCTCTCCCTAAATTCAGAACCTCTGGTGGCCACTGCCTTTATATCAATGATGTTTTTCTTTTAAGGAAATTTTACTAGTAGCTTTAAAAGTTTAAAAAAACAACTCTGGGAAGATATCTTTCCAAATGTACATTCCTAATTTGTTCTCCCTCTATGAAACAGGATATAGCGAATTATCTGTTAATGCATTGAACTATCTACTGATACACTGAGGAGACATATGAGGTCTTGAGTTTTTCAGAGATCTTCAGAAGAGAAGAGAGAGACAAATGCAAGAGCTTGTGAACAAGCAGCAGAAGAGGTTTTGCCATTCACTGAGTACTTGCATCTTTGAAAGTGGATTTCTTGGCCCTGAGATTGTCCAGACTTCAAATTATGGTGGGTAACCTCAGAAAGTGGCTTCTTTTTCCCACTTGGTATTTGTAGTCTTTGGATGGCTTAGACAACTTTTCTCATCCCAATATAGTAATAGCTATACTAGTGGGCTAAGTATTTTCAGTCCCATTGTTTGCAATGGAGGACATTTTCTCCATACTTATAGAGGATGGAGACTTGGGAAGTCTCTGTAGTTTTGAGATTCAGCACTAAAATCTTAGTTGTTTTTTTTTTACACAGTTGGTTTACACACTCACAGAATCCAGTGACTTTCAGGAAGGCATAATGACAGGGAGTTAAAAAAAACATACTACCTATTTGGGGACACTCACAAACTAGAATAAAGAAAAAACTATCATAATTAGAACAGGTAGCACCCTGAGACAAACAAAATAGCTATCTTTTTGAAGTAGAGTTCTTTGTAACAACACAGGATAGTGGTATCTGCAGAGAAGATTTTTTTAAGATATAAGAAGACTTTCCAAATTTTTATTTTAAAGAGCAATAATTTTAAAAGTATACTATAAGAAACACAAGTAAATATTGGTTACTGTTTAGGACAAAATTTAAATACATGGGAATTAACATGACCAAGACTACCAGAAAATAACTTAGAACATTAAATTAAATAGGAATAGACTTTGTAAATTGGAGAAAAAGAGAATGTTCACAACCTCAAATCTACTTTAACAGTAGTTTAGAGACTTTAGCTACTGTACCTACAAAGGAAAACAAAAGAATAAGTTTAGTCAGTATAATTAGATTGAGTGAAAATATACATATTTATATATGATATTTGTGTGCTTATAAATTTCAATGGATATTTTGAAATTAACAATTAGAAACTTCCAGTTATAGATGATAGTTTTGTACGTGTTTGTTTATTGTATCATGTAAAACTTTCTAAAATAGTGGGAAAAAATTAAATATATAAACCAACAATGATAAAAAGAAATATACAGATAACATTAACAGATAAATTATTTCAGCAAATGTTTGGAAGTTGGAAAGCTGATTGTAGATCTGTAGCCAATTAATAAGGCTAAGTGCTGCAAAGAGTATGTGTAGAAAAAGACTAAGTAGAAGACAGATAGTGCAATGCTTTAAAAGATGAGTCTTAGAAAATATTTGTGGCCCACAGCACAACAAAAGTTAAAATTAAGGAGGAAAATGAAAGGATTAGTTTATTTTATATGTGCCAAGAATGGATATATTTAGAAGTTGATATTCCAAGAAAAGAACACCAGGACAAAAATAAAAAGTTTCTATTTTTCAGAGAGAACCATAGCTTACTCTCTGGAAAAGGTAAATTTGAGGTTCTTGGGGAATACCAGCTTCCTTCCCCAATGTGGGGTAGCAAAAAAGCAATTTATTAGTCACTCTCCAGGCAGGGAATCTTATTTTTTTAAACATCCGCAATAGTTATTCAGGGAAAAATTAGATATACGTGAGACACAAATATTAAGAAATTTAAATGGAAAGCAATCCTTTAAACCAAAATAAAAACAAACTAATTTACACTCAGATGGAATGCTTTATATAAAAGATCTATGTTAGCTAATTCTAATCATTTATTTTTAGACTAAAATGCAGAAAAAAAGAAAGCCAATTTAATTTGTAAAACACAGTTTTATGTTTAATCATCATTCAAATTAAATATATTAAATATACAGCTGGCGGTGGCAGTCGGGCTGGGGCTGGGGCTCGTGCTGGTGGTGGTGGAGGAAGCAGGAGGCTGTTTTCAGGAGGAAGAGGAGGGAAATCCGGAGAAGGGACAGGAATGGAGCTGGGTTTCCAAACACCAGACAAAAGTGTATCTCCAGGCAAAAAGACCAATAAGTCGTCCAGCCCTGGGGGGAGAGAAACCTCCCCTAACGCCACCGCGTAACTCCAGCATTAAATCCAGCAGTTGCACAGAGCACCCTGAGACTAGGAGACCCTTGATAGAAAGTTTGGTCAGCAAGTTTGCACTGCCAGCAGAACCCTCAGGGTGTCGCAGGAAAGAGACACCAACACTTCCTGCAGCACCCCCCAAACCTGGAAAACTAAATCTTTCTGGAGTTAGCTTTTTCAGTGGTCTCCAACAAGGGTGTGTATCAGCAAAATTATCTGTTCTGAGTGGGCATGGAAAGGACTCTGCGGTAGAATTTCCCTTTCCTCCTTCTGATTCTGACTTTCCACACCTCCACCAGAAACAGCTTTCTCTGCCACCCATAGAAATTCCGGAAGTGTTCTCGGGAAGCACCTCCCCAAAAGTGGCAGTTGTTATTCCTTAACCACAGCCATGATCCAAAACTTCAGTGAAGAAAGCCCCACCACCCATGACCCAAACGAAATGAATGACAACACCCGCCTCACGCAAGTCAAAATCTCTGAGCAGCCAATAATTGCCACGGTTGTGCAGCAAGTTCCCACCTCTCCCAAATCCAGCCTTAGTGTTCAGCTTGGATTCCTAGGTGACCTCAACAGACACTACAACAGAAATCTATCACCGGCATGGCTCGCTTTCCTCCAACCACATGTCCAGAGCAGAACCCATGGCCACCATGGATGACATGGCATTGTCCCCACCACTGCCTGTACTGCTTTCTGATCAGCAGAAGGCTGGTTATGGAGGTAATCATATATCAGGCTATGCAATGGTTCTGAGAGGACCCCTTCTTGCTCCTTCTAAAAGAGACAGAGCACCAAGCTCTGGAGAGATGGTTTTGTGTTGTCTGTCTACAATCAGCTCACTTGACTATCTATGAATGCATATGCTCAGAGCTTCCTGGTATGATGATGTTATTCAGGTGTTGTCCATCTGTATGTATATGTGTGTACATACATATACATTTTTATGTACACACATATGTGTGTGTAAAAAAATTTAATAAGTTTTTCAATATATTGAATATGAAATATTATTGTCAGTTTTTCAAGAATATGCTGATATTTCATGTTATTTTTTTTCACCATAAACAAATTACATTCTTAATTTTTTAATCTAGTATTGTAAGTATGCATATATTAGAATTACATATTAAAATGCAATTTAAATGTAAATTATAGTAGGAATAAAAGAAGAGACCACATAATTCAAACAGAGAGGATTCACACTACAGATTTCTAGGAAAAAAATACATTTGGAATTGCTTATTTCTATGCACTTGGCAAATATGAAGCTAATTAGTAGGGTAGAAAATTCAATTTTCAAATTAATGGTGTGATTTTGAGTCCATGAATTTAAAAAAATAAGTGTTTACATTCACGACAAAACAAAATATTACCTTACAATCACTACAGGGTTTGGGTGATTATAGAACTGCAAATTTTTCATAGAGCTCTTGCTTGTTTCATTTTGAAAGTTAAGATCATGTATTAAAGATGACTTTCATGACATCTTCTGGAGACTAAAACGCAACTGAATATGGATCCAGTGCAATCAAATGAAGAGAGGAATGAGTGAAGAAACTCAACAAGAATATTCAAATTGATGCAAAATAATACCTGTTTAAAACAGATTGTTTGGTAAAAAGGCATTTTTGCAATGTGATACAATGGCAATAATTATTTGTAAAAATGAAATAAAATGTTTTTAATTTATTTATCTGCACTTTAAATGCAAGGAGGTTTTAAAACATCATCATTAGAAATAAATCTGGTTTCTTCCTGTTGACATTAAGTAACCAACTCTTCGGTCTGCCATCACTTTTTCACAGTTCTGTAATTTTATACATTTTGGTTCCTCTACCTGGAATTTCCTTCTTCTTTTATCCACTGTGACTGACTCTTACTGGTAAATATTCTCCAGGAATGTATTCAGGTATCCCCTTCCATGTGAAGTCCTTCATTTAGAGAGAAGTCATTAGACTTTTTAAAATGTTTTGAATAGAATTCATTTATCCTCACCCCTAAGTCTGCAGTCTTCACTATAATGTAAGCTCCTTGACAGTATAAACCTGGTTTTATTTCAGTTTTCTAGGAGCTGGGAACCCCAGGTCTTAACACACAAAATGGCAGATAAATATTATTATCGCTTATGAATTTTTTGAATTCCCTGTGCATATAAAAGTTGTTTACACTATAGTTTATTAAGTGTGTAATAGCATTATGTTTAAAACAACAATGTACTTACCTTTTAATTAAAAATACTTTGTTATTAAAAAATGCTAACCTTCATCTGAACCTTCAGTGAGTCATAATCCTTTGGCTGGAGGGGTCTTGCTTTGATGTTGATGTGTTGAAAGCTCCTAACTGTCTGCTGAAGTTTGGGGTAGTGTGGCAATTTCTTAAAGTAAGACAAAAATAAACTTTGCTACGTTGATTGATTCTTCCTGTCAGGAAAGATTTCTCTGTAGCATGTGATGATGCCTGACAACATTTTATTCACAGTCGAACTTCTTTCAAAATTGTAGTTGTGGAGCAGATGTAGCTCAAGAGGTTAAGCACCTGCTTCCCATACATGAAGTCCTGGGTTCTATCCCTGGCATCTCCTAAAAACAAACAGATGAAAACACCACCTCTTATTGGGGAGCAAATGTAGTTCAGGGGTTAAGTGCCTGCTTCCCATATATGAGGTTCTAGGTTCATTCCCTTGTACCTCCTTAAAAAAAAAAGTAGTCAATCCTCTCAAACCTTTCCACTGATTTATCTACTAAGTTTATGTAATATTCTAAATCCTTTGTTGTCATTTCAACAATGTTCACAAAAAATTCCCCGGGAGTAGATTCCATCTCAAGAACTCACTTTCTTTGCTCATCCATAAAAAGCAACCCCTCATGCATTCAAGTTTTACCATATGATTTCAAGAATTCAGTCACATCTTCAGGCTGCACATCTAATTATAGTTCTCTTGCTATTTCTACAACATATGCAGTTACTTCTTCCACTGAAGTCTTGGACCCCCCACATTTATCCATGAGTGTTGGAATCAACTTCTTCCAAACTGGTGTTAATGTTGACATTTTGATCTCCTCTCATAAATCATGAATGTTCTTAATAATATGTAGAACAGCGAATTTTTTCCAGAAGATTTTCAATTTACTTTGCCCAGATCCATCAGAGGAATCACTATTTATGGCAGCTATAGCCTTATAAAATATATTTCTTAAAAGTATTGAAAGCCAAAATTACTCCTTGACCTATGGGCTTTAGAAAAAATATTGTGTTGGCAGGTATAAAAACAATGTAAATCTCATTGTACATCATCATCAGAGCTTTTGGGTGACCAGAGGCATTGTCAATCAGCAGTAATATTTTGAAAGGAATCATTTTTTTTCCTGAGAAGTAGCCAACAGTGGGCTTAAAATGTTCAGTAAAGCATTTTGTAAACAGATGTGCTGTCATAGAGTCTTGGTTCTTCCATTTATAGGGCACAGGTAGAGCAGATTTAGTATAATTATTAAAGAATCTAGGATATTCAGAATGATAAATGAACATAAGCTTCACCTTAGGCTACCAGCTGCATTTGCCCATAACAATAGATTCAGTCTCTCCTTTTGAAACTTTGAAGCCAAGCATTGACCTCTCCTTTCTAGCTATGAAAGTCCTAGATGACAACTTTATGCAATAGAAGGTATATTAGTCAGGGTTCTCTAGGGAAACCAAACCAACAGGAGATATCTGTAAATAGTATGAGATTTTATAAAATTCTCTCATGTGACCATGGGGCTGCACAAGTCCAAATTCTGCAGGGCAGGCTGCAAACTAGGGGCTCCGATGAAGGTCTTTGATGAGTTACAAGGAGATGCTGGCTGTCTGAAGTAAAGCTAGGAATTCTCTTTCTGAATGCTGAAATTACTTCCCCTTTTAAGGCCTTCCTCAATTGAAAATCATTTGTTTAGTGTACCCACCTTCATCAATTATTTTAGCTAGATTTTCTGGATAACTTGCTGCAGCTTCCACATCAGCACTTTCTGCTTCACCTTGCACTTTTATGTTATGGAGATGGCTTCTTTCCTTAAACCTCATGAACCAACCTCTCCTAGCTTCAAACTTTTCCTTTGAAGCTTCCTAATCTCAGTCAACATTCATAGAATTGAAGAAAGTTAGGGCCTTGCTCTGTATTAGGGAATGTTGTGGCTGGGTTGATCTTCTATCCAGACTACTAAAACTTTCTCCATATCAGCAATAAGGCTGTTTCAATTTCTTATCTTTCATTTCCTCACTGGAGTAGGAAATTAAAAGTAAGACTTTTAATTTCCTTCAAGAAGTTTTCCTTTTCCCTCACAATTAGAAGTGGCTTAGCTTTTGAACTATCTCAGCTTTCAATCTGCCTTCTTTACTAAGCTTAATAATTTCTAGCTTTTGATTTAAATTTAGAGACGTAGGAATCTTCTTTTTGCTTGAATCCTTGAAAGGCATTGCAGGTTTAATAACTGGCCTAATTTCAATATTGTTGTATTCATGCATAGGGAGGCCTAAGGAGAGGGAGCGAGAAGGAGAAAGAGCAGGTTGGTAAAACAGAACACACACAACATTTAGCAATTAAGTTTGCCTTCATATTGGTGTAGTTCATGATGCCTCAAAACAATTTCAATAGTAACATCAAAGATCATAGATCATTGATAACCATAATAGATATAAAAATAATTGAAAAGTTTGAAATAATGTGTGAATTACTAAAATGTGACACAAAAACATGAAGTGAGCACATGCTTTTGGAAAATTGTGTTGATAGACTTGCTCATTTCAGGTTTACCACAGATCTTCTGTTTTTAAAAAGCACAATGTCTGCAAAGTACAATAGAGTGAAGCATAATAAACCAAGTCATGCCTGTAGATGATTATGTCAAAGATAAAGCAGAAAATTAGATTATACAGGCTTTTATAGGCAATGATAAGAACTTTGATTTTATTAATTTTATTATGGAAAAGATGGGAAGAAACTAAATGTTTTGAGGAATGGCAAAAATCTGACTTAAATATTCAAAGGTGTGATATGACTCTTCTGTAAAGATTTTTACCTGAGCAAACAAAAGAACAGAGTTGCTGTTTGTCATAAATACTCTTCAATTTACTCATTCATTTGATATTGAACAAATATTTAAGAAGTGATTGGAAGTTTAAAACACTGCTTTAATGAATAAAATTCTAAGAAACATTTAAAGTTTGGGAAAAGTCCCAGGAGTACCTGGCAGCAACTGGTAAGGCAAAAGACTGAGGCTTTGGCTGTGGAGTTTTGCATTTGCAGTACCCTCTCCCTTGTGGGGTTTAACCACAATCTGGATAGTCAAGTCAGCTGTTGATTAGACTGGTGAAAAATAAGAACATATCACCATGGGCACACAAGAACCTCTTTGGAATATACATATATGTACATAATGAATAGTACATGGAATTGAGTGTACATAAACCCATTTAAGAATAGAATTTTGGAATTGAAAGCAGTCTTACAAGGTCTTTCAAAACCAATTCTTTAATGTCTGAACTGTGATCCAGGCAGAAAGAATGTTGTTTCTGGCTATACTATAGTTTATGAGTCTAGAAAAACCTGATATTACTGTGAGGTTTAATCTGTAATCCTTGTCTCCCAAAGATTCCACTAATTCATCATGTCCTGGGATCACAGAACAAAGATTAATAATTTGGAATTTTTTACAAAAAGTTATAACAACAACAACAATAACAGAATCACTGTTCTAGAGAAGCGAAAATGATACCCAAAATTTCATTTTTCAACATTTAATGGAATATTCCTTGAGCATCCAATTTTCCTCACCAAAAGGACTTGAAATTCCCTTAGTACTCTAGTTAAATTACCTCCCAAATGCATGAAGAGAAGAACTAAGAAGTAAACAAGGATTTCCTCTGTGCAGTGGTGACTGACAACAGATTTTATTTGTATGTTTTGGCAAGTCACTTGCCCCTTTGAGCCTCTATTCACTCTGTAAAATGAGGGTGATTAGTCCACCTCACATGGTGATAGGATTAAATAAAATATTATATGTCAAAGATCATCCAGTACCCATATTAAAAGCTCAAAAATTATAAAAAGGTAAAACTCTTGATAATGGACAGGATCATAGACATCTGATCTTAATCCCATCCACCAGCTGAATAATATGAATAAATGTCCAGTCATTCTGGGAGTGAATTATGTCTTTGCTTTCTTGAGTCAAATATTTAGCAGAGGAAACCAGAAGATGTCTCCTCATTTTTCGATGCTGATAATTAGGTGATGGAAAGGAAAAGCAAAATATATTTTTACATCCCCACAGCCTCACATGAAGACCTAAAGACATAAATTTTATTTAGTATACTCAAAATTACATGTAAGCATACAAGACAACAGTTCTATTTATGAGTATCAGAGGGTCTAGTGTTTCATATTTCCCCATCTCTTAATCTTCTATGTCTGCCTCAGACACTAAACCAAAAACAGTACTAAAATTTGGGGGGAATGAAACATTCAAGAGACTTATAGGTCCTGGAAGAATTAAGAGATGAGGGAACAAGCTGTGCTAGGGTCCTAATAGGAAGCTGTGTGAGGCATGTGAGGCACCAAGGTATTCCCTTATGCATGCAGCAAATACTGAATGATGACACTGTACTACACTGGAGATGCAAAGGTAAGTAAGATCTAATCTTTAAACAGAAGTAGATCACACTGTGTTCTAAGAGACAAATGAGTACTACTACTACAATTACTACTACTATTAATAATACATACCACTTACTGACCTCTTATATGTACTTGGCATCATTGTAAGTAAATTACATGGACTGAGTCTTTTAATCCTTTACAACTCTAAAAGAAATGGAAACAATAAAAGCTTAGAAAATGTGCAAGGTCACATCACTAGTAAAGGGTGGAGATGAGATTTGAACTCAGGCAGTCTAGCTCCAAATCCTGCACTTTTAACCCATGTCCTTTTGTAAATACAATTGTAACATAGAGAAGTAAATATATACATTAACTCTTGACTCATAAAGGAGTATATAAATAAAAAGAGAGAGGGAAAGGGACAAAGAGAGAGAGGTGACCAGTTTCATCTGTGAGGAGTGGTCAAGGCCATACCGTGAAACTTTGAAGGTTTAAGAGGAATTTTCCAGATACAGAAATTGTTATAGATTGAATCATGTCATTCACAAAGACATGTTCAAGTTTTTACCCCAGTCCCAAGGGTGTGAACTCATTTGTAAATAAGATCTTTGATGATCCATTAAGGTGAAGCCAAACTAAATCAGGGCAAACCTTAATCCAGTGTTATGGGAGCCCTTATACATAGGAAATTTGGACACATAGAAGTAGTGAAGAGGACAGAAGAGACAGATGGCCATGTGATCAAGTTAGAGAATGAGTTATGAATTACCAACAATCCACCAACAGACTACTAAATTCAGAAAAAGAATGGCCTGCTGAAAACTTGATTGTGTACTTCTAGCCTCCAAAATTGTGAGACTATAAATTCATTTTGTTTAAAGCCAAGCAGTCCATGGTATTTGTTACAGCAGCCCTTGAAAACTAAGACAGTATGTTACAATGTCTTCACTTTAAGAATGTTGAATTGAACACAGGCTTTAATCGTGCTTCCTCCTTGGAGTTCAATGGAAAAAATGAGAATTTCCAGCATTTTTGCTTTTTGTTAAATTTGGGTTGGGGAAGTGGCATAAACCCAGAAAGCAAAGGAAATAACAGAAACAAACTAATGGAAGTTGTAAAAAAAAAAAAAAAAAATGTGATGTGTAAGTGGTACCTTAATAAGAGACCCAAGAAACTGTATTCTTTAGGGAGGAAATCTGAGAAATAACTGATATCTTTCACACAAACCTTCTAATGTTTAGAGTTTAGTGTTCCAGTGTGCTAAACTGTTATTGGCCACCCATTCTGTGTAGCTTCTTCCATTAAAAGGTGAGGTTTATTTTCACACTCCTTGAATGTGTGTCAGCCTCGTGAATTGCTTTGACCATAAAAATGGCAGGAATGACATTGCTTGAGGACAATGTCTAGGCAACAAGAGACAATGCAGCTCTCACTCTCACCGTCTTGGAACACTACTGCCAAGTTAAAAAGTCTGAAACAGAGAATAAAAGACCACTTGGAGAGCTGCTCCAGTTGAGGCACAATCACAAATTATGCCAACAAAACATGAATCAGAAATGAGCCATCCCAAGGAAGCGCCACACAAACTATTGATTCATAGAATCATGAACACATAAATGCTTCCCATTTTAAGCCCATTTAAGTATTGGGGATATTGATTTGTGACAGAGCAAATGGGTAAGTGGATTTAACCAGGAGTTTCTATAAATAATGATGAAGAAAAGGCATAAACATGAAGAATGGTTGGATGTTTGTGTAATAAGAAATTCAACGCACAGACTGTCTAGTCCATTTATCGCAGCTGGACAGAGCACAAGGTTATATTCTTTAGAGTGGATAAAACAGGATAGTTGAACCTAGGGATACAAAATGCAATCAAGGGCATAGGAACTATAATAAATATGGTTGTTAAGTAAGAG
>JAQZBX010101234.1:0-11279 GCA_029593785.1 Cabassous unicinctus
ATATACATTTCTCCATTAAATGTAATGGATACATATAATTTTTTTTTTTTAATCAAACACAATATTACACAATATATTTGGTTCATAGTAATGCATTCATACAGTATTTGTCCTTTTGTGTCTGGCTTGCTTCACTCAACATAATGTTCTCCAGGTTCATCCATGTTGTCATATGCTTTACGACTTCATTTCTTCTTATAGCTGCATAATATTCCATCGTGTGAATAGACCACAGTTTGTTTATCCATTCATCTTTTGATGGACACCTGGGTTGTTTCCAACTTTTGGCAATGGTGAATAATGTTGCTATGAACATCAGTGTGGAGATGTCTGTTCGTTGAAGACATCATTTTGAGTGAAATAAGCCAGACACAAAAGAACAAATATTATAATATCTCACTTACATGAAATAATTAGAAAATGCAAATTCATAGACTCAGAATCTAGAATACAGGTTGCCAGGGGCAGGCACAAGGTTGGAGAATGGGGAGTTAATACTTAGTGGATACAGAGTTTCTGTTTGGGGTGATGTAAAGGTTTTGGTAATCGATGGTGTTGATGGTGACACAACATTGAGAATGTAATTTACACCAATGAATTGTATACTTGAAAGTGGTTAAGATTGGAAATTTTGTTGTATATATGTTACCACATACACACAAAACAGAACTGTACAACAAAAAGAGTGAATCATAATGTAAACTACGGACTTTAATTAATAATAGAATTAAAATAACATGGGTTCATCAGTTGTAACACAGGTGACACACTAATGCAAGCTGTTAATAATAGGGAAAACTATGTATGTGAAGGGAGGGATATATGCAAACTCTATTTTCTGCATGATTTTTCTGTAATCCTACAACTGCTCTAAATTTTTTTTAAAAAGTTTTTAGATAAATAGATAAATAAGGATATAACAAACGAATCAACAAACTACTATATGCACTAAGCTGTGATAAGCATTAGAGGGTGGGGGGAGGCTATGAAAAACAAGAAGATGACATTGGGAAATCCAGTTAAGGATTACAGGTATTCAGAGGAATGAAAAAGCAGTATGAGCTAAGGTGAACAGCAGAAGCCTCCAAAAAGATGTGGAAACTGAGCTGGTTTTTGAAGACTGGGCAAGTAGTGATATGGAAATGAAGATTCCAGACAGGCAAAATCAATGAGCAAAGACTCTGAGTGTGCTTGGTACATTTGAGCAGGCCAAGTTAGCTGGAGTAGGACATTCATGTAGAAAGATGCGAGAGGTAGATTAGGTCCATATTACTGTGGCCTTACATGTCAGGCTGAGACATTTGACTTGTTCTCAGAGCATTTAAAATTCTGGTGACACAATGAAAGCAATATTTTAGGAAGACTGATTTGACTAAGTGTGAAGAGTAGATTAGAACTTCTCAAGCTATAATATGCATATAACACACCTGGGGATCTTGTTAAAGTACAGATTCTGATTCAGGAGGTCTGGGGTATGGGCTGAGTTTCTGCGTTTCTACAAGCTCCCAGTGATGCCCATGCTTAGTCCATTGGCCACATTTTGAGTAGTGGAGGGATTACTATATGGTTCTAAATTCAAGAAATCCACTAAGGTATAATATCAAAATAGGAAGGGAAAGCATGAACAAGGAAAAAAATGTCTACACATTTATTATTCTAGTTTGTTCTTTGTTTGCAAGAAACAAGTTTCTCATTCAACTAGCTGAGGTAAAAAGGAAGGCTATTTAAAAGGACATAGAGGAATCTTAGAGAACCAAATCAGAAAGTATGGTACAATGTCTCCTGGGGGCTGAAAAGTCATCAGACACGGCTCTCTCCATCTCTTTCTGGCTATATAGTTTTCCTGTCTCTGCTTCCTTCTCCTGCTTACTCATCAGTTTGCCCATTAGGATTCTCAGCCCTGACTGTCTTTCAGTTCAAGCATCCACCACTTAATATACAAACTTAATAAAGTCTCTGGGTCTCACAGTTCAGACTCTCAGGAAAGAATCAGATATTGGACCAGCTCAGTCTTTGGATTGGTCCCCAGAGTCAGGAATCCATCTCTGGTTCAACCAGCAGTTCCAATGACATGGGGTCTTTCATACAATATTTCAGAGACTGTGGTGAAGTTAATAGGGAGACTTGGGTATGGCAAGCAAATTGACCAACATCTGCTAAAATGACTGGCAAGAGTGACTCACAGCTTCAGCTGAGGCCTCTACTATTTGCACAAGAGATGTCAAGTATTTTCCAACTCTAAAGAGAGGTGCTTTTCTGGACATGTTAAGAGATTGAGAAATCAGTTCTGTCAACCTTAAGCCATCACCCACCTCCAGACTATGTGAGTTGGTGAAAAATCCCCTGAGGTTGTAGAAAAGGTGGTGAGGTCTGTTCCCAGTGTTGCTGTGTGCCATGGGACTGCAGAGGGGAGTTCTTACCCCTCACTTCAAATGACAGGGTTTCAGGAAAGTCACTTGGAGAGTTCAACTTTTGTCACTTGGAATCGGGGGAAGGGGCATAGGGATTGGTGTCTCACTCAGTGAAAAGTCTAAAACTGAAAGGGAGGGAGAAAGAGAGGGACTGTAGGAGAGAGAGGTGCTGTCCCAGGTGTGAGCAGTACTTCCACTGTTATGGAGGGAGTGGTGGGACTTGGACAGAGTGGGAGCTTGTGTGAGGGAACTAACCTGTTTTAAAAGAACTCTGACAAAAGATGTATCTGGAAGAGTGACACCATCTCAGTGGACCTCTAACCAGCTACACATGCTTCCCCCAAAAAGGCTTCCAAGACTGAGCATATGTAAGTTAGGGGAGGGGAGAAGCTTTAAATAGATAAGTGTTAGCATTTTGTTTTTATACTGTATTACACTAGAGTATGTGTCTAGACTAGACTTTTTCCTATCTAAGAATTAGCTGAAAAGGTATGAGACCTGACCAAGATTTTAATCCAGGTGTGGGGAAGAGTGAGCCTGCAGAATTTGCTGGAATGGAGTATGAAGAGGGATGGTTTCTGCCTGCACCCTGCTAAATCCAAGTTGTTCTTTAAACCAGTTACATATATAAAATTATGTATCCCAATGGTAGTTGCAGATTCCAGGTGCTGATTAATTGGAGAATAGTCTAGAAGTCTGAAAACAGAACTTGGATTTAGATTTGTTAGTTTTTCAACTTCTGTATCTTTCTTGAGATAAAACTGCTTCATTTGGGATTTAGGACCCAACAGAAAGCTCTCTGTGAAGTAGATCTTTTAAGAAAGGGATTTATGAATTAAGAAACAATGAAGAGATAAAGAAAAGAGGGAGACAAATACTCTCACTTCTGTAAAAACCACTCAAGATTTCCTACTGAAGACTTGTTATAGACTGGATAACAGAGAAGCTAGCCAAATATCTTCAAGTACTTTGAGATCCTCAGGTAAAATGCAACACCTACAGCCTCAAATCAGCTTGCTAGGCTAAGAGAAGATAAGCATGACCTTCAGTGGTCATAAACATGATCCAGTCCCTCCTTCATCTTCCCCACTGGAGAGGTGAAGAGGAAGGACAGCCACAGAAGCTGAAGCGTCTGCATTCTGTAGCCTGCCTCGCCCATATTCCACAGAACTTCTGTAAAGGTTCTATAATAACCACAGATTCTTATCCACCGTCCCAGTGTGCTACTTCATTTAGTAAACAATTCTCATGCCAACTCTTAAGTTAATTCATTCGGCAGTATCAGGCTTTCTTGTATAAGTTTCACATGGAACTTGTGAATAATATTCCATTGTATGTATATACCACATTTTGTTTATCCATTCATCTGCTGATGGACACTTGAGTGGTTTCTATATTTTGACTATTGTGAATAATGCTGCTATGAACATTGGTGTACAGATATCTGGTTGAGTTCTCACTTTTGGACATATACCTCTGAGTGGAATTGCTGGGTCAAACGGCAATTCTATATTTAACTTTTTGAGGAAACACCAAACTATCTTCTTCAGTGGCTGCACCATTTTACATTCCTACCAGGAGAAAGTGACATTTTGAGCATAGACTTGAAAGAGGTGAGGGACCATGCCATGCAGATATACATGGAGAAAGAATTGCACACAAAAGGGCCAGCCAGTGCAAGTCTTTAAGGTACAGCAAGGAGTCAGCATAGCTGTAGCAGACTGAGTAAGAGGGAGAGCAGTCAGGAGGTTAGGTCAGAGAGGGAAGGAGGGCCAGATCACTTATAGCCTTATTGGCTTCTGTGAGGACATTGGCTTCCACTATGAGATAGGAAGCCATTTAAGCACTAAGTAGTGACATCACTTACCTTATGTTTTAACAGGATCAATCTGGCTTCTGGCTGAGAATAGATGACATTGGACACAGTGCTGAAGTGGGCCAATCAGCTGGGAGGCTATTGCAACGACCCAGGCCATTTCTGTTGGGAGACGTGGACTGTGGATCAGGGTGGTAGCAAAGGAGAAAAGGACAGGATAAGTAACCAGTTTCTGATAAATAAGTCCCTTAATGCCATACAAAGAGTTATAGTTATGTTTTTATTTTGCAAAGAGAAAACAGAAAGGCAAATGAAAAAACAAATTTAAATTGAACAGCCTATCAAAGGGAAATTGATTATTTCAGTTGTATTTTAAATCAGAAAAATCTATAGATACTTTCCAAGTACAAAAACTTTCAGGTGCAGACATTCTGAAAAAAACAGAAGAGCCTTGAAGCCGTTTAAAATTCAGATCAAATTCACTGAAAGTGAATATGAATTTGACAAGGTAAATTACGGAGCTATTCAAGAAGAAAATACCCTTGAATGAAAAGCAGAGTTGAGATTTAAAAAGAAAAAAAAAAATAGTCTAAAGAAGATACAAATAGAAAATAGCTGAAACATACATTGAGATGGCACAACTCGTGAGATGATCATTTGATGTTTCAAATAAAGATCTAGTAGCAAGGCTCATTGCTAAATGATACAGATCATTTTCCAATGAGGAAAAGGCAATCAGTTGAAATAAAAAGGGGTTCAAAAAAGGGGGGGGGGGTTCAAAAATGCAAAACACAGCATAAAATGTCTGTAACTTTAAATGAGTTTAAGAATTTCATGCTAGTGTTATCTTCCACCTATTATATGAAAGAAAGATGGAAAGACAGAAAGAGAGAGAGAGGATGAGAAGTGAACTACAAAAAAGTGTTTTGTATTCATGAAGGAAAATAATATACAAATCTGAGAATAGGGGATTCAGGGGACACTTTTCAAATGTCATCAAACAATGCCAATGAATAGTATTACTGCCAGAGAGCAGAATGAGATTTTTTTTTAAGTTAACTTTATTTTAATTTCAAAAAATAAAATAGACAAAAGGTAGTGTGTCAGTTTGAGATTATTTATGAATCCCAAAAAGAGAGATTATGTTTTTAAACTAATCTATTCCTCCAGGTGTGATACCCTTTGATTGTATTAGAGTCAGATGAGATGTCTTTGATTAAATTATGTTAAGATTAGGACCTTGATTCAACCAAGACAGTAGAGGGTAATTCAGATTGAGTCCCCGTCCCCTTGGTGGGCCTATATAAACTGATATTCACTCAAGAAGACACACGGAAGAGGAGATAAATTGATCAGTTCCGTTCTGCCATGTGACAGAAAGGAGAAGGCTCAAAGAGCTAAAACCCTGGGGAGAGATAAGCCAATTGCCTGATAATCTGCAGCTGAAGAAAACAGAGCAGCTGAGAAGGTCTAGAAGGAAACAAGCCTGATACCAGAGACAAGATGGTGAAGCAAGCCCACCATCTTGCTTCAACATGTGGCAACTGACTTTGGTGTGAGAAAGCAGCCTTGAGTTGGACTCTTTAGGGCCTTGTAACTGTAAGCTTTTACCCCAAATAAATACCCTTTATAAAGGCCAACAGATTTCTGGTACTTTCATCAGTACCCCTTTGGATGACTAATGCAGGCAGCTTAACAAATTATGAAAGCATTACTTAAAAAATTCTGTCCAGGCACATTTATCTCATTTAATTCTAAAAACATACCCAGGGAAACAGATGTGGCTCAAGCAATTGGGCTCCCGTCTACTATATGAGGTCCAGGGTTTGATTCCCAGGGCCTCCTGGTGAAAAGCAAGCTGGCCTGCATGGAGTGCTGGCCTGAACGGAGAGCTGGCACAGCAAGATGACACAAGAAGAGACACAGAAGAGAGACAACAAGAGATTCAGCAGACCAGGGAGCTGAGGTGGTGCAAGAGATTGAGTGCCTCTCTCTACTCTGGAAGGTCCCAGGATCTGTTCCCAGTGCCGCCTAAAAAGAAGACAAGCAGACACAGGAGAACACACAGAGAGCAGACAGCAAGACCAAAACAATGGGGTGGGGACTGGGGTGAAAGGGAGGGATTAATTAAAGCAAAACAAAACAAACAAACTCAATTGTTTCTCCAGTGTTCAGAAAGATACACATATGAGCACAGATTGGTGAAATGACATGACCAAAGGAGAGAGAATTTTTATTCAAGAATATCTAAGGAAATAAAAATTATATTTAAATAGGATGTGTCAGCAACATCAATATTTTCTAATAAAAACAGAAAAGTAGCTTCTGGGAATAAAAGTGTTATATATATTCTTGTAATAAGTGATAGCTTAGGTATTTAATAGCTTGCTTCACATTACTAAAATGAGATGAGCCAAGCAGCAAGATTTAACAATTTATTGAGACTTTTATTTGAGTTTGTCATAAACTAGTCATAATGATTAGCAATGTGGCATGTCTTTTAGATTTCCTTTGTTCCTCACCTTTCTGTTAAGCAAGTTAAGAGTGGACTGTTCTCTCCAAAGTAAGTGACAAAGGGGAAGGTGGGGGGGGGCGGATATTATATACTCTCCTTACACCAATCTCTTTTCTTTCCAATCAAAGTTGTCTACCAGCCTTGGGAACATTCCTTATCAACTTGATGACTTCAGGAATTGGCTCCATTGTTTCTCTCCAATTACCATCATCCTTGACAACTTCAACATCCCTGTTCATGACCTTTTGACACCTGACCTTACATTTTCTCAGACATTGATTTCTTGCCACCCATCTTCCTTGGATATCAAATCTGCCCTTCCTGCAGGATCTTAAACTTAAATGCCTACACCTGTCCTTAACCTCTTGTGTCAGTTCTCCCATTTTACTGAATCTGGAATTTGTCCTCAGAGTATCTGAATTCCCTCAATCCTCAACCAGTATATATAATGATCAAAACTGCAGATTTTAGAGTCAAACGCTTGGGTTTAAACCCTGTCCCTGTCCCTCACTAGCTGAGTGATCAGAGCCAAGTTACTTATCTCTCTATGCCCTAATTTTCTCACAGGTTTCCCATGAAGGTTAAATGAGATAATCCACAAAAATCTGGCATATATTAAGTAAGTAATGAGTGCTAGCTATTATATCAGTATTCTATTTATTTTAGTTCATCACCTATTTGGCTTCACTTGTCTTCTATGTAACCTGGGTGCCATAGTCATCCTGACTTTCTCTCATGCCATAGATACTAGTCCCTTCCATTGTTCATTATTCTCATCTCAGCTTCTGAATTATTTCCAAACTTGGTTAAATCTGGATTTAGTTGAATCATAATGCTAGACCATCGGGATACTTGGGAATTATTTTACCTGGGTAGTTCACTGGTTTTAGTTAATTCAGAATTGTACAACCATCGCAATCAATTTTAGAAAATTTTCATTACCCCAAAAAGAAACTCCATATCCAACTAAGTCGCCCCTTCCAACTCCCCCCACCCACTCCCCCCATCTCTAGGCAACCACTAGTCTACTTGCTGTGTCTATGGATTTCCCTATTCTGGACATTACATATAAATTAAATCATATACTATATGGTCCTTTGTGACTGAGTTCTTACACTTGGCATAAAGCTTTCAAGGTTTATTCATGTTGCAATGTATATCAGTACTTCACTCCTTTTCATGCTTGAATAATATTTCATTGTAGGGATATACTACATTTTCTTTATCCATTCATCAATTGATAGACATTTGAGCTTTTTCCACTTTTTGGATATTACGACTAATGATGCTATGAACATTTGTGTTTAGGAATAGTTTAAAATTAAGCTCTCCTTGGCTCTTTATCCCATTCCCTACAATAGCTACTCCAAACTACCACCATTTGCTTCAAGTCCCCAAACCCTCCCCTGACTAAAACATTTTTATGATGTGAGAGTCTCTCCTACTTCAGTGAGAAGACAGAGGCCACCGTGTTAGCAAAGAATGCTTCTCCTGTACTCATGATGTTTCCTCCAGGTGTTTGTTGCTTTTAAACTACAAGCCAAGTTCTGGAGACCCTCAGAGAACCAAAGAAGTTCTAGCTTTCAATTGTTAGTGGTATTCAGGACAAAGGACAAAATTAATGGGACTAACTTTGAATGCCCTTGGCTTGGTCACAGATCCAGGAGGAGAAAATACTCAAAGAATTACTGACAACTTAGGGATTGTAGAGGGCCATGCAGGAATTTTCTGTGCCCTGTGGGAACATGCCTGAGAAATCTATAAAATTCAAAAGGAAGGGAAATACGATGCCTCAGAAAGCATCTGACAAAGGTATTGATCCTCACTAGAGTAGATTCCTAGGGCCACAGGCTTTAGAAATATGAACAGAAGTTTTGAAGTCCACATTAAGCTTATTTTTCAGCTGAAATACATGCTAGGACAAGATGAAAAACCAAAGCTAGAAGGGAGGTATTCTTGGCTTAAAAGAAGGTAAATAAAAATACAGATTCTTGAGGCTTACCCCAGAGCTATCGAATCATTTCTCCAGGAGGGATACAAGAATCAATTTTTTTAATAAGCACCCACGTGAGTATTTCAATCAGACAAGTTTGGGAAATATTGGGTTAAACTATTCTATAGCTGGAAGCTGTCACAGCAGCGTGTGACCTAGGACTAAAATTGTTGGCTCACAAGATATTACACAATCAGTATTAGTAGTAGTTCACTCTAAACGTTGCATCGAAAGGCAGGACTGCCCTTCCATGTGCCCTCTGAAGTTAGAAGGCAACATGCCATGCTTTGGCCAAAGGGATATGAGTGGAAGAGATGTGTGCTACTTCTGGGCAGAAAATTTAAGAGTCAGGGCACAGCTTTTCACATTCTCTTGTCCCTGCTGTGGTGTTCATGGAAAAATCTGTCATGGTGAATATTCCATTATCCTGTTCCTTAAACTAATATGGTGGGGGGCAGAACTCTCTGCCAATCCATAATGGATACGTAGGATGAGTGAGAAAAACAGTTGTTTCAAGCCACTGAGATTTTAAGGTTCACTGTTATTGCAGCATAACCCAGTCTATCCTAACTGATAGTCTTCAAATTTTACAGGCTTCTAAGTTTCACAAGAACATGACAATATCTCACATGTCACTCTCTCAGAGAGGAGTTAATTTGAATAGGTAAAATTGCCCCCTCCAGGAATGGAAAATTCAAAAATGCCAAAATTAACATTTCCTAGTTAAGTTTATGTTCCACAGGTTATGGATTCTAGAACTTTACACCAGATAAACCATCTTAGTGAAGCTAAAAATTCAGAATTTCTCTCCCTGCTTACCCCCAACTTCAGAGTCTCTGACCTGGTATTTGACAACATGAATTAAGGGGCTCTAGGAACATAGTATTGCCTGGAGTAACTACGCAGAGGCTTGATGATAGCTTTTTCTGAACTTGATAGGTGTGTGGCCAGTACTATAATAACTTGTGTGTCTTAACTTTTTGGATTCAGTAGAAGCTCAATGAATGACTTGATATTAAACTAATACAATTTCTATTCAGACTTCAGCTGCTTAAAAAATTCCAACTCTACTCAAGCTTCAAGAACCCCCTGTAATTAACACTGAGTAAAATACAAAGTGGAGAGGATGAATTCTGGACATGAATTTCTTTGAAATTTAAATCTCAAGGGCAAGAGAATTTGACTGCATGCATTCATTCCTTTGGTCTTTAATTTGCAAGGGGTTTTAACCTTTGGACTTTAAACTCTTCCTTGGAATTTCATAATGGGAGAGAGTTTATGGTCAAATGTGGAGTGTCTCTATGTTGACTGCATTTTACTATTGGTGCCATGCAGTCTCACTGCAAGCCTTCTAAATGTGAGCTTGAACGTTACTGAATATAGTTGGTATGGAAAATAGACTAGAGGATGAATTTTCACACTTGGGGTTTCTTTAATTAATACATTTACTATTTGTGGCATTTGTAAAACATGGCTCCTAGTATTTCTGTTCTCTTCTAGTAGCTTGTGTTCCCTGCAGTGCTTGGTCCTAGAAGAGAATGTAGATTAGTTTTGAGAGTATACAGGGTCTAGACCACTTGAGCACCTTCCAGTTTTCCCAGTTCCCTTCCCCTTCTGTTCACCTGCAAAATGCACCTTGCCAAGCTTCTCCCCAGTTTTGACTGCTGCCCTCAGATGGGCCCTCTAAACTTTCCACACCAAGTGGCGACCCCTTCCTTTGGTTTTTGTTGTTGTTGTTGTTGTTTTTGGTAATTTGGGGATTCTTTGACTCCCTCTGACTCTTCACTCTTCAAATATTTGTGCTGTTGCTATCATGATTTATCCCTGGGTAGATCTGGGGACTCATTTCTTGCTACTTATTCATTGATATTGTTCATGAGTTTTGGGTTTTGCCATCCAAGTTGCTCTGTTTCCATGGGAAGATTTGGGAATATTCAAAACCTATGCCACTTCCAACATCCTAGAATTCCCTTTGCTTTTTTTCTTTATTCCATTCCTATAGCAGAAATAATTAACCAAATTCCTTTTCATATTTCTACTACACTTCCCCGTCCCCTCAATTAGGTGACTACTTTTGGCTAGTGAAACATGAGTGGAAGTAACAGGTGTCAATTCTGAGCAGTGGCAGTAGGATCCCTCTGCATCATTCCCAGTTTCTCTCTTCTGCTTTAGTTGTGAGCCCTGAGCCCCAAGACTAAAGAGCCTAAATCAATAGATCTCAGTGTGGATGACAGCAATCCACAGTAGAGTTTGCACTAGCGAGAAATAAACTTTTATGTTTTAAGTCACTAATATTTTGTGGTTGCTGCCACAGCATAAACCCAGACTATCCAGATACTTCCCTATCTACTTCCTCTATTAATTATCTGCCTTTTCACCTTTTCCTCCAAAAATATGTTCGAGTGTATCCTATCCAAAAATACCTTCCCCTGATCCTATTGTTCCTCAAATTAATGTATTATCTTCCTCCCCATTCACTGATACATTTCTGGAAAGAAAAATCTGTATTTCTACTTCTACTTCTTCACCATCCATTCACTTTTT
>JAQZBX010101235.1:0-11287 GCA_029593785.1 Cabassous unicinctus
GCGCTGCGCGGGCCGGCCGGCCAGCCTGCCCTCACAAGGAGGCCCCGGGAAGCGAACCCAGGGCCTCCCATGTGGTAAACGGGAGCTCTATCCATTGAGCCACACCCGCTTCCCAACACTTCCTTTTTAAATCATATTCAGATATATATTTCATTGCTACCATCACCACATCCATTACCAAAACACTTCCATCATTTCAAATAGAAACCCTGTATTCTTTTTTTGTTTATTTACAAATTTATTTCTGAGTTACAGCAAAGATTATTTCCCCTTCCTCATGTTTTTCTTTCTTTCTTTCTTTATTATTATTATTTTTTTACTTTTTATTTTCTTCTCCTTTTTCCCCATGTTTTTAGAATTTCCTGTATTCTCTCATTCAATCTTGGCTGTCACAACCAGACAGAAAGTGTGAGGAAATTTTTCTCTAGCATCTGTGGTAGAAACCTTAGCAGCAGGTTTGTCAGAGGTTTGTCAGGTTTGTCAGACCTGGTTTGCTCCAGGTCTGTCAGAGATGCATAGGAACCCTGTATATTTTAAACTATAACTTCCCATTCCCAGTCCCCACCCTGTTCCCTGGTAACCTTATTCTAGGTTATGACACTGAGTTTGCTTAATCTAATTGTTTCAAATCAGTGATATCATACAATATTTGTCCTTTTGTATCTGGCTTATTTCTCTCAACATGATATCTTCAAGGTTCATCCATGTTGTCGCATGTATCAGGACATCATTCCTTTTTAGAGCTGAATAATATTCCATTGTATGTATACACCATGTTTTATTTATCCATCCATTGGTGGAGGGACACTCGGGTTGCTTCTATCTTTTGGCAATTGTGAATAACGCTGCTATGAACATTGGTATGCAAGTATCAGTGCATGCCCCTGCTTTCCTTTGGATGTATTCTTATAAGAAGGATTGCCAGATCAAATGATAGTTCTATACTTAGATTTCTGAGAAAATGCCAAACTGTTTTCCACAGTGGCTTCACCATTTTACATTACCACCAACAATGAATGAGCGTTTCTATTTCTCTGCATCCTTTCCAACACTTGTTATTTTCCATTTTTAAAAAAAGCAGCCATTCTAATGGGTGTGAAATTGTATCTCATTGTGGTTTTAATTTGCATTTCAGTGATAGCTAATAATGTTGAACATCTTTTCATGTGCTTTCTGCCCATTTATATATCTTCTTTGGAGAGATGTCTGTATAAGCCTTTTGCCCATTTTTGAATTGGGTTGTTTGTCTTTTTGTTAAGTTGAAGGATTTCTTTATATGTACTGGATATTAATTCTTTTTTGGATATGTGGTTTCCAAATATTTTCTCCTGTTGTGAAAGTTGTCTTTTTATTTTCATGATAAAGTCCTTTGAGGTGCAAAAGTTATTAATTTTTATGAGGCCCCATCTATCTATTTTTTCCTTTGTTGCTTGTGCTTTATAGTCTAAGAAACCATTGCCTAATACAAGGTCCTGAAAGAGGCTTCCCTACATTTTCCTCTAGGAGTTTGGTATTTCTAGCTGTAATGTTTAGGTATTTGATCCATTTTGAGTTGATTTTTGTATATGGTATGAGCTAGGGATCCTCCTTCTTGTATTTTTTTGCAAATGAAGATTCAATTTTCCCAACATCATTTGTTGAAAAGAACTATTCTTTCCCAATTGAGTAGTCTTTTACCACCTTGTCAAAAATCAGTTGACCATAAATGTGATTGATTTCTGAGCTCTCAATTCTATTCCATTGGTCTATATATCTGTCCTTGTGATAGTATCATGCTGTTTTCATTACTGTGGCTTTGTAAAAGTTTTAAGATCAGGAAGTGCGAGTCTTAAACTTCATTCTTCTTTTTCAAATGGCTGTAGCTATTCGGGGCACTTTACCCTTCCATATAAATCTGATGATGGGCTTTTACATTTCTGTAAAGAAGGTTGTTGGAATATTGATTGGGTTTGCATCAGATCTATAAATTACTTTGGGTAGTATTGACATCTGAATGATAGGTAGTCTTCCAAACCATGAACACATAATATTCTTCCATTTATTGAGGTCTTTAATATCTTTTAGCAATGTTTTGTAGATTTCTCTGTACAACTCCTTTACATCCTCAGTTAGATTTATTGCTAGATATTTGATTCTTTTAGTTGCTATTGTGAGTGGAATTTTTTCATGATTTCTTCTTCCAATTGTTCATTGCTTGTGGATAGAAACACTACTGATTTTTGGTGTTGATCTTACACCTTGCCACTTTGCTGAATTCATTTATTAATTCTAGAAGGTTTGTGGTGGATTTTTAAGGATTTTATGTATATGGATCGTATTATCTGCAAATAGTGGAAGTTTTACTTCTTCCTTTCCAATTTGGATGCCTTTAATTTTTTGTCATGCCTAATTGCCCTGGCAAGAACGTCTAGTACAATGTTGAATAACAGTGGTGACAGTGGACATCCTTTTCTTATGTCTGATCTTAGAGGGAAAGCTTTCAGTCTTTCACCATTAAGTAGGATGTTAGCTATGGGCTTTTCATATATGCCCTTTACCATGTTGATGAAGTTTTCTTCTATTCCTAGTGTCCGAAGTGTTTTATCAGGAAAGGGTGCTATATTTTATCAAATGCTTTTTCTGTGTTGATTGAGATGATTATGTTTTTTCTCCATTTCATTCTATTAATGTGGTGTATTGCATTAAAATTTTCTTATATTGAACCATCCTTGCATACTGGGGATAAATTCCACTTGATCATGGTGTACAATTCTTTTAATATGCTGTTGGATTCGGTTTGTTAGCATTTTGTTGAAGACTTTTACATCTATATAGATAGGAGATATTGGTCTATAGTTTTCATTTGTTGTGGTATCTTTATTCAACTTTGGTGTGAGATTGATGTTGGCCTTGTGGAATGAGTTAGGGAGTGTTCCCTCATCTTCAGTTTTTTGCAAGAGTTTGGGTGGAATTGAAGTCAAATCTTCTTGGAATGTTTGGTAGGATTCCCCTGTGAAGCCATCTGTTCTTGTGTTTTTCTTTGTTGGGGGTTTTTGATTACTGATTCAATCTCTTTATTTGTAATTGGTTTGTGAGATTTTCTGTTTCTTCTTGAGTAATATAGATAGTTTGTGTGTTTCTAAGAATTTGTCCATTTCATCTAGGTTACCTAATTTATTGCCATACAGTTGTTCATAGTATCTACTTATAGTCCTTTTTGTTTCAACAGTACCAGTAATAATGTACCCCTTTTCATTTCTGAGTTTCATTATTTGTATCCTCTCTTTTTTCTTTTGTCAGTCTAGCTTAAGGTTTGTCAATTTTGTTGATCTTTTCAAAGAACCAACTTTTGATTTTGTTGATTCTATTTTTTTTCTATTTCATTTATCTCTGCTCTAATCTTTGTTATCTCCTTCCTTCTGCTTGCTTTGAGCTTAGTTTGCTCTTCTTTTTCTCGTTCTTCCAGTGTTGAGGTTAGGTCCTTGATTTGAAGTCTTTCTTCTTTGTTTATTTTTAAAAAGTTATTGAAGTATATCACTCATAAATAAACATACATAAACAATAAATGTATAGCAAAAGTTGTGAACTTACAAAACAAATATGCATATCATCATACATGGTTCCCATACATAAACTCACCACCAACACATTGTATTGTTGTGAAACATTTGTTACAAACTATGAAAGATCATCATCAAAATATTATTACTAACTATAGCCCATAACTTACATTTGGTGTATTTTCCCACCAGTTTCTTCTTTTTTAATGTAAGAATTTAGAGCTATAAATTTCCCTCTCAGCCCTGCCTTCACTGCATTCCATAAGTTTTGGTATGTTGTATTTTCATTTTCATTCGCCTCAAGATATTTTGTATTTGTGATATTTTGTATAATGTGTATTCTGTTTTCATTGGTTGCAGTGTTCTATATATGTCTGTTATGTCTAATTGGTTTAGTGTATCATTCATTCCTGTACTTCCTTATTAATATTCTGACTAGATGTTTTATCCATTATTGAAAGTAGTGTGTTAAATCTCCTACTATTAATGTAGAATTGTCAGTTTCTCCCTTTAAATCTGTCAGTTTTTTCTTCATATATTTTTGGGCTCTGCTGTTAGGTGCATATATATTAATAATTGTTACATCTTCCTGTTAAATTGTCCTCTTTTTCAGTATGTAATGGCCATCTTTGTCCCTCATAACTGTGACTTAAAGTCTGTTTCATCTGATATTACCATATTCACCCCGGGTCTCTTTTTGTTATTACTTGCATAGATATATTTTCTTCCATTCTTTCACCATCAACCTACTTGTATCTGACTTTGAGGTGAGTCTTTTGCAGACTACATAGAGTTGAGTCATGCATTTTTATCCATTCTGCCAATCTCTGTCTTTTGACTGGATAGTTTAATCCATTTACATTTAATGCTACTACCGATAATACAAGTCTGTCTTCTGCCATTTTCTATTAGCTTTTGTAAGTCTTACACCATTTTTGTCCCTTACTTCCATTAAAGCCACTTTCATATTTATTAGCTTTCTTGCATTTTACCATATTGAGTGTCTTCTCATTTATATCATATATATATATTTTTTTTCCCTTTATTTTTAAAGAAGCTTTATAGTACATAAATTTTACATCGAAAATATAGGGATTCCCATATACCCTTTCCCTCCATACTTTCCCCCATTAACAACAACTTTCATTAGTGTGGTACATTTGTTACAATTGATGAACACATATTGGAGCATTGCTACTCACCATGGTCTATAATTTACATTATGGTTTACATTTTGCACTGCATAATTTTATAGGTTTTGACAAAATGTATAATGGCCTGCATCCATCATTGCAATATCATGCAGAATAATTCCTATGTCCCCAAAATGCCTCATGTTATACCTACTTTCCCTCTCCTTCCCCTCAGAACCTCTGGGTGACCACTGTCTTTATATCAATGTTACAAGTTCTTCCGTTACTAAAATAATAATAACTCCACTTTGGTCCATAGTTGCATTCCCCCCTTATGTTTGTTCATTCCTCAATCTTGAGGATTTTATAATGGTTAGGTTCACTCTGCTTCCAACTGAGAGGGAGTTTAGATCCCATGGGACAGATAGATGGAACTGTCTTGCTTACAGTTGTAGATACTCTTTGTTTTTTGGAGTGGGCATTGTCCATCAACATCCTTTTTTTATTTGTCTTGGGTGAGTCTGATGAACTGGAGAGTAGGTGTTGGCTGCAACTCTGCTGAGATTCAGGGCTCAACCGGCACATGAACAAACTGAAGATTTAAGTCTCTGGGACATATATTTAATGGGTATAGTGATAATTATAGGTTCAAATAAAAGGGGCAGAAAAACCATGTGTGGGAAATGAGTCTAACTCTGATACGTTGGAGAGATAGGTTATCATATATTCCAAGGTAAATCCCACTGATGGGGTGCCAATTTCCTGGGGTATCTGCCTTTCCTATAGTGTCTAGACGTCTCTAGAGCCCTCAGGAACACCCCTGCTTGAGGCACTGTTTACTGTGGCAGTTAGTGAGATCCTGCTGAGATGTGCATAAGCGTAACCTCTGGAATGAACTTCCAACTCATTTTGAAATCTCTTAGCCATAAAAACTCATTTGTATTTAATATTTCCCCCTTTTGGTCTAGGTCTTTTTCCAAGTGCATTGCTAGTTGGTGGTTGGTAATAATCCCTAGGTGCCAGGAAGACTTATCCCTGGGAGTCATGCCCCATGCTGACGGGAAGGTAGTGAGTTTATAGGCTGAGTTTAGCTAAGGTGAGTTTCTTGTAGACAGCATATAGATGGGTCATAATTCCTTATCCATTCTTCCAATCTGTGTCTTTTGATTGGAGAGTTTAATCCATTAACATTTAACATTATTACTGTCAAGGCAGTGCTTACATTAGTCATTTTTTCTTTAGGTTTATATATGTCATATTTTGTTTTTCTTTTTATCCTTTTAGTTATTCTTATTAATAATTTTCATTTCTACACTCTCCTCCAACCCTCTTTCTCCTGTTTTTTTTTCCCTTCAACCTGCAGCACTCCCTTTAGTATTTCTTAAAGGGCAGATTTCTTATTGACAAACTCTCTTAATTTACGTTTATCTGTGAATATCTTGAACTTTCCCTCATTTTTGAATGCCAACTTTGCTGGCTGCAGAATTCTTGACTGGCAGTTTTTTTCTTTTAGCACCTTAATTCTGTCATACCATTGCCTTCTCACCTTCATGGTTTCAGATGAGAAATCAGTGCTTAATCTTACTGAGCTTCCTTCTTTTGCTGTTTTCAGAATTCTCTATTTGTTTTGAGCATTTGACAACTTGATAAGTATGTGTCTCAGGGTAGGCCTGTTGGGATTTATACTGTTTGGAGTGTGCTGTACTTCCTGGACATGTACATCCTTATCTCTCAAAAGAGTTGGGAAATTTTCAGCCATTATTTCCTCCAACACTCCTTCTGCTCCCTTTCCCTTCTCTTCTCCCCCTGGGATGCTTATAATGCATATGTTTGTGCATTTCATGTTGTCACTAAATTTCCTGAGTCCCTGCTGAATTTTTTCTATCATTTTATCTATCTGTGCTACTATCTGTTTGATTTCAGATGTACTATCTTTGATGTCACTAATTCTTTCCTCTGCCTGTTCAAATATGCTGTTATGTGCTTCTGGTGTATTTTTAATTTCTTGTGTTGTGCCAGTCATCACCATCAGATCTGCTATCTCTTTATGTATGTTTACAATTTTTTCTGTATGTTCCCCAGTGTCTTCTAATATCTTTTATCTCTTTCTTCACTTAATTAAGTTGATTCATGATATTTGTGTGGACAACCTTGATTAGTTGTTCTGCATTCTGTATCTCCTCCTGTATTTTTTGGTTTGTTCATTAGACTGAGCCATGTCTTCCTGTTTCTTAGTATGACTTGTAATTTTTTGCTGGTGTCTAGACATATGTTTATCTTGATGGGCTTATTCAGATGGTTAGCTTCTCTTTCTAATCTAGCATTTTATTTTGTTTTGTTTTGTGTTAAGGTTCCTCTTTGACACTGGGTCCTACTTATTTTATATCCTTGTAGTTGTCCATGTTCCCGTGAAAAAATATTAAGACCACAGAAAGGCAAAGAAAGGCAAAGAGAAAAGGAATAATAAAAAATAAAAGATGGAAAAGGAACCTTGAAAGAACCAGGAAGAAAAGAAAAAATAATTAAGTAATAAGAGTGAAAAATCATAAAAAATAAAAAGAATTAAAATAAAATTGTGGAATATTTTTTTAGAAACAGGAAAAATAATAGACTAGAATAAAATAAAAGACCAGAAAGATGAGAAGAGAAGAGAGAAGTTTAGGACCAAACAAGAGAAGGTGGAATGAAAGTAAAGCAATGGAAGAGGGGAAAATGAAAGAAAGAAATGAAATAAAGAAACTAAGGAGAAAAAAGAGAAAAAAAGTAATACCACCAACAAAAAATGAGAAAACAGGCTTCCCTCTCATGCCACCAGCAATCATCTCAGGCTGCCAGTGCTCACACTCAATCATCTTGCAGCCTGCTCTCCCCAGGTAAGGTATCTGGGTATAAAGAAAATAATAAGGAATAAATAAAAAAAAATAGCAAATCAAATGATCTAAAAAAAAAAGTCTAAGTTCCCTGTCCCAAGGCTGCTTATCCTTCAACTCCTGCTCCCTGCAGCTCCTGGGATTCCTCTCCCCACTTTCCCTTTCCTATTACTCCAGCCTGTTAGGCTTTTTTTTTTTTTAAGAGGTACCAGGGAATGAACCTGGGAACTCACATATGTGAAGCAGGAATTTAACCACTGAGCTACACCCACTCCACTGGTTAGGATAGGGTTCTGAAGACTTCTGAAGGCTTGTAGTCAGCCTCTGCCTGCCCTCTTCACACTCAGGCCAGTTAGACTTCTGATGTTTTACCAGTTGCTTCTCTAGGCTTCCCACTCTCTTGGGCTGTTAGGTGCCTGTCAGCCCACCCCCCTCACTGATCCAATTCCTCTTTCTCCCAGGGAGGATGGATATGGCAGCCTGCCTGATCAGTTTCCCTCTCCCCTCTCCCTGCGCTGCTTCGGCACTGGCTGGCATTGTTTTATTTTATTTTTCTGGCCCACCTACCTTATCTGCCCTACCCCCAACACCTCTCTACCCTGAGTTGGCTGAGTGCTGGTCCCCCACACCTGTTTTCCCCACAGCAGCCCCACCTCAAGAACCTGCTGGTACCAGGATGCTCTCCTGGTCACCCAGGGTGGGGATGGGGGGTGTCTAAGCACTGTTATTCCAGCCAAATCACTTCCCTGGCTTTCCTCACCTATGAGTCGACTTGAGTGCCCTATCTCCTATGGGTTCCCTTTCCCCCTGGCCAAGTTGGTCCCCCCTCTCTAGCTGCCCTCTCCAATTGCCCCCACAGTCCCGTGGCTTCCCTTCTGCCAGATAAACCTGCCTACCTGCCCGCAGTTTCTGGAGGAGAATTGCAGCCTGCCATTCCCTACTCTGCCATCTTGGAGCTCCCTATCGGGATGTATTTTCCATCTGTTTTCCTTGTGGTTACCATAGGTTAAAATTTAACATCCCAAATATATAATAATTATATTTGGTTTGATACCAACTTAACTTTAATAGCATGTACATATACTTTTCCAGTACCCCTCTGTCCACCCACCATTTTTTGTACTTGTTACCACTTATAACTTTGTACATTGTATGTCCCAAAACCTAGATTTATCATTACTTTTTGTGCATTTGAATTTTCACACCTGTAGGAAGACGTGGAGTTACATACCAAAGAATACAACACAATAATACTGGCATGTGTAATTACTCAAATGGTTACCTTTACCATAGGTCTTTATTGCTTTATGCTGCTTTAAACCACTGTCTATTATCTTTTCATTTCCATCTGAAGAACTCCCTTTAGCTCTGCTAATTAGCATAATTTATCTGAGTATGTCTTAATAATCTACATCATTTTTGAAAGAGAGTCATGCTGGATGTAAAATTCTTGGCTGGCAGTTGTTTTCCTTCAACACTCTTAAGTATTTCAACCCACTGCCTTCTTGCGTCCATGGTTTCTGATGAGTAATTGGCACTCAATCTTATTTGGATTCTCTTGTATATAACACATTGCTTTCCTCTTGCAGCTTTCAGAACTCTCTCTCTGCCTTTTGTATTTGATAGTGTAGTATGGTGGGGTGTATTTTTCTTCATGTTTATTCTGTTTATCATTCAATAAATTCTTGAATTCTTGGATTTGCTTATTTATGTCTTTTGCTAAGTTTGGAAAGTTCTCTGTCATTATTTCTTTGGTTTTTCCTTCTGCCCCTTTCTCTCTTTCTTACCCTTCTGGGACTCCCATAATGCATATATTGGTGTGTTTGATGTTGTCCCATAGCTGTCTTGGACTATTTTTGTTTTTAATATTTCTTGTTTTTCTCTGCTCCTCAGCCTGACTAATTTCGAGTGTCTTGTTTTCAGGTTCACTGATTCTTTCTTTTGTCAGCTTCTGCTCTTTAAACCCTCTTGGGCATTTTTCATTACAGTTATTGTGGTCTTCAATTCCAGTAGTTCTGTTTGTTTCTTCTTTAAAATTTCTCTCTTTACTTAGACTCTTATGTTGTTCATTCATTGTATTCATGATATTCTTTAGTTCTTTCTCTGTACATTACTTCATCTCCTTAAGCATTTTTAAGATCCTTTTTAAAAAGGTTTTGTTTGGTATATCTACACTTTCATCTTCTTTGTCTGTATTCTTACAGACAAAGGTTTCTGTATTCTTATCCTCTTCCTTTGGATGGGCCATCATTTCTTGTTTCTTTGTCTTTTATTCTTTTCTTGCACACTGTGCATTTTAATATTTAAAAATATTACCTCTGGATTTACTTCTTGGGATGTCTGTTTCCTGGTTTTGTAACCAGCTGGTGATAAGACAGAGGTTTTCTTTAGCTTCAGTGCTCCTATCAGGAAGGTTTGTCTAAGGTGAATGCACTGTGAAGGGTTTTCCCTCTCCTACTGGGCCTCTTTCTTGTCCAGGGCTTTTGCTTGTTAGTTGTTTTAGAGCTCCCCTGTTTTTAGGAATTTAGTTGTTCCCTCTATTTTCCATGGGACAAATCTTCTTCTCTCCGGTGTCTGAAGCTTGCAGGGCTTTGTTCACCACCTCTATAGTTTATTACACTCCTTTTAGCTGTTTCATGCAGCTTTTGCCTGGAGGGCAAATTCTGGGTGTCAGATCAACTCGGGCAAGACTTTCCCAGTTTGGTCTTTCCCAGTGAAAACAGGACCAGGGACCCATGAAGGGGGAGCAGACTGGCTCCAAGTGTCCTGTGGATGGGGTCAGGAAGAGTGCTAAAACTTCTCTGATGGTTCCCCAAAGCTGAGAAGCTTTCCTGGCCTGCCCAGCAAATGCAGCCCTTCAGCTGACTTTCCTCTGCAGCCACGAGGAAGCCCTGTATCTTTAAATCTCCACTGCCTTGGCCCCTTCCCAGGTTGGGTTGAAATAATGGCTGCCATCAGCTTAGTTGGGGTAGGGTTGAAACTGTGGCTGCTGCTGCCTTTGTCTGGGCTGGTTGAAACAATGGCTGCCCTCAGAGACGGGACCCAGTGACCCCAATTCGCTCAAAAGCTGTGCTCAATGATTGGCCTGCATACATCTGTTCTTGGGGAAGAGGATTTTTATGTCCCTTTCTGCCACCAGCAGCTAGCCAAGGACTGGACCCCTTGGTGGCCTACCTCAAGAGTGGGAATAGTGTAGCTACCACATGGAGAGAGCAATTTACTGTTCGTTACCTTAATTTACCAGCATCTTTCTCCTACTTTTCCGTGATGCTGTACAATGTTCTTCTGACCCCTGGGATTTCACAGTAGTTGGTTCAGACAGTTCATGCCTGTTTAATAGTTGTTTTGGTGGAAGCACTGAGTACTGGAGCTCCCTACTCTGCCAACTTACCCAGCAATTCTTTCATGATCTTTTTGCATATGAATAAACTGAGAACTTAGAGAGTGTCTAGGTTATAATAGTTCAAGGTCATAATACCTGTAGGTGGTGGAGCTGAGATGATTCAAACCCAGGTCTCTTTGCTTCCCAGATGCACTGTTCAGCTGTCTCTTTAAGGCTAAATTGAGCAACAAACAAAAAATGCTTGCTAAGCACCTACCTAATGTAATGAATAAGATTAATGTTCAATAATTAAGAGGAGGAGAGGAAGGGGAAAGGGAATTAAGATTTTCTTTCTTCTTTTCTAAAACTGAACAATGTTGTCTAGTAACTATGCTTCCTGAGGGCAAACTGGTGCCCCCAATT
>JAQZBX010101236.1:0-11280 GCA_029593785.1 Cabassous unicinctus
AAATGTAATGGCAAGTGATGGAAAGATTTTAAGAAGAGCAGGTACTTGATGAGATCTGAGTTTATGAAGTATTCTTTCATATGTGATAGATAAGGTTGAGAGGATGTGGGGCAGAGCGGTAGGCAGGGATACCAGTTAGGAAGCTTCTCTAACAATCCAGGCAGCAGGGAAAAGAGTGACGCCATCTAAAGACCACTGTTTGGCAAGGCATTTGTTTTATTTAATATATAGGTTCCAATCAGAATAACCAAGATCCAAAACAATGGGAGAGTTGGTATTGGAAGTACAAGCGCAGTCTTCACAACTGTTAGTGGATCAATTGCTAGAAAGTTCTGTGTCACTGAACTGAGTCTGCCTTCCTGGTGCTCACCTGTTGGTCCTACAATGTCCCTGGAGTCGCACAGCCTAAGTCTATCTCATTTTCTACTTTATAGCCCTTCAAATATTTGAAGATAATTGTGACTTCCCATATTTCTAGGTTAAACATCTGAATTTTCTTTAACTATTTCCCAAAAGACATGTTTTCTAGACTCTTATCACACTGGCCAGTATATTCTGTATGCTCTCCGGTTTGTTTTGCTTTTCTTAAAATACAGAAGCAGAGCAGGGTGCATTATGCAACCTGAATAGAATAGAATAGAACAGGACTACTCCTTCCCTGTTCTGGACAGTATACTTCAATTAATGTAGCCTAAGATTGCGTTTTAAGAGCTGAATCATACTATTGACCCATGTGGAGTTTGAGACCAGTGAAAGCACACAGCTTTCTTTCTCTCCGATCTAGATCAATTTAGGTCTCCATCTTGTATTTATGCCTTTGATTTTATGAACCTAAGTGCAGTACATGTACATTTATTCCTATTACTTTTCACTTTATGACTTTCGGCCTAAGGTTCTAGGGTGTCAATAGAATTTCATCACCTAATATATTACCTGTAACTTTGATTAAAAAATTAAGCAGATGGAAAAAATAAAACAAAATAAAACTCTAGGAAAATAAAAAAGGTGTACAACAAAGGAACTATTTACTACTATAATGAATAATAATGAAGGCTCAATATTGAAAAAGTGAAAAGAGAGGCATTAAAAGCATGAAATCTTCATCTTTCAAAATAGAAAGATGAATAGTGTCTAAAATTGTTGAAGCAAGGTCTAGTAGTATAAACAAATCATTTAGAAGTACAGAGGTGACTACCAAAACAAACAGTCTAAAACTTGAAAATCATGGCATTGAGGCAGGGGCTGGGGGCAGGAAGCCTGCAGGCAGGGAAGAGCTTTTTCCAGGCTGTTCTTTCAGTACCATTTGACTTGTCTTTCTTTTTACTATGTCCATTTATTACTTTGTTAAAAATAATCATTAACTGAAAAAGAAATAGCTTAATTTGACCAGCTCAACAAGCCCCAGTTTAGGAATCTATTAATTACGCCCTATTACCTAACATTTTAAAACAGGAAGGGGAAAGATACCATTTTCTGCTCAATGTAATACTGCACTCGGTCTGGAGTTATCACTTGTGTCAGGGAGATAAATTTAATCACCTCTTTGGTGTCCTATTGTTAGGAAGTGACAAAGTTAATGCAATTTATTCAGTATGCTTGTTCCATTATTAATGTGTCACTCAGAATAAGGCTCTAATTTTGTGAAATGACTTAATTTTTGTTCTCGGTTTTAAAAAGCATCATTTCTGCCAGTTGGCTTCCAAAGATCAGGAATTTGAATGAGAAGTTCATGTTTAATTCCCTAAATTGTTTTAGGTTAACAAAAAAAAGGTTTTTTCAGTGAGATTTTTTTTTTGTCATTTCTTTCCCCTAAAAATAATGTATTAAATTAGAAAACCAAGGTGATAGAACCCTTTAGTGACCACCCACTCCAGACTCCTTATCTGGCACCCAGGTAAACTGAGGCTGAGAAATGCTAAATGACCTGCCTAAGGTTTCACAGCAAGAAAGGTCAGAATTAGCAGTATCTTAAGGATGCCGTAGCTAAAGAAACCAGTCCCTTCAATGGCCTGATTGTCTAACTACCTATCCTATTGTGGTATTTTGGGTTTTGGCTCAGCTTGTAAGAGCATGGATAGCGTCCTTTGGTTTGTAACACACACTATGGATGCTTAATTAATATTCATTCATTCAGCAAATAATTACTTGGCTTCTCTAGTGTGTGAGCGACAGTGGATTGCATGGTAAGCTTGATTCTCCCTTTAGAAAGAGAAGAGTGGGCTTTATTTAAGGTTTTGCTGTGTACGTAAATGCTCCCCGCACCCAGGAAAAGACTGAAGAGTTCACAGCAGTCTACACCTGCCTTCCAGCCCCTTGGGGGGAAGACTGCAATTCTTCAGAAGAACAATGGACAACTGTCCCTCAAATGGAGTCCCCTTTGTTCGATGCAGGGTTGCAGGAGTTGTGTGGTAGACAGGCAGAATTTTGCACAAAGTACCAGACGCAAGAAGGTGAATGTGTGCCCTTGGGATCCTTGTAGCCCTGTACGTGGATAGATAAGAGGATCAGGACTGTGTGCTTGAAGGAAAGCACAAAGTGGTGGCGAGCGGGGTGAAAATTATTATGTGGGCGATATTGCGTTGGATAACGTGGAACTTAAAAGGAACTCCTTTTCAGATCTCTTTCTCTTGGCTGCTATGACTGTGTTACTAAGGAAGCATCATGGAAAGAACATGTGCATTGGAACCAGACAAACCTCCATTCAAATCCGAGCTTCACAGATCAACCCAAATGACATTGCACACATCACCACTCTGAGCTGCAGTTTTCCCTTCTGCGAAACAGAGATATACTGTCTACCTGACATGTGTTTTATGGAAATCTCCAGAAATATAGCAAGCATTCAAATAATGGAAGCTATTAAAATTATGTTTGTGGAACTGGTACCAGCAGTATTCAATACAAAACTTGAATTGGACTGGAAAAAATGTATTAAAATCACTTGAAAACATTTTTTTCAGGAAAAAAAAAAAGATCATTTTCCTAACTCCACTGGTGGGCTCTCGCTCCTAAGAAACTTTGCAGACTGCTCAGATTGCTGACGTAGTCATTGCCAATAAGAGATGATCATGTCTTATTTTATTATCTGTCCCCAGAGTTCTATCAACTAAACAAATAAGCACCCCATGAGCTGGGAACCAAGGGGGAACTGATACTGTTTCTGCCTATGAAGTACTTTTTGATTTTCTCTGGTTGGTATTTATCCAAAATCACACTGGTTTAGTACCTGTGTTTCCTACAGGCTGCAGCCCACCCATACCATGGGAGGTTTACCCAACACCCACCAACGAGGCAGGGAGATGAATGCACACTGGCTCCTAGAGTCAGGAAAGTGTACAGGAAGGTTACGGGACAACGGAAGTTCCTGCTCAACCCCGTTTATAAAACTGAAACTTTAATGAACTTACCTAAGAAAGAGAAAGAAACTGAACAATTCTCTAGAGCAAGTCCATAGAGGGGAACTTGAATGACATTTCAGCTTATCTCAGTTGTACCTGTCGTTCAAGGACAGTGCAAAGGCCCTTGCTTCTGGGAAGCCTACTTTATTCTTAGCTATAGTCACCTGTGTAACAGGGCTGGCCACTCCCAACTCAGAGAGCACTGATGTACCACAGGCCAGCACCTAGGACAATGACAGTGGCCCTCTAGTGTTTAAGGGAGTCCTGGGGAATTGTGGCCTGAGGGTTGGGAATTGGGGCCTCCTGCCCTGATAAACTGCTTCTGGACTCAGGTGCTTAGTTGGTTCTGGGGGCTCACGGCTCCTGAACACGTCAAGTTCGCTCATGCATACCTGTCACGGGTTCTTCTCTGCGTCTGCTGCCACTGGCATGGACAGGTTGGGCCATGGACCAACCAGGGGCCAACTCTAAGAACAGATGCTGCAAAACTCAGGATCCACTTGTCCCATCTCCTCATCCCAGCCTCTAACTCAGTTTCCTACCCACTCCCCTTCTTTGGCCTCACTCTCCGAAGTTCTTATTTTTCACTTTTTAAATTAAAATTTTAAATTAATTAATTAAGCAGTTAATGAATTTTAACCATGTATGACCATATGTGATAGCCCCCAAAAGAGCTTCACGGCAGACTGGAAAATTTGTACAGCCCTTAGCTTCACTCTAAAACTTGTTTGTCCTCACAGGGCTAGAGATCTGGTTCCTAGAAATACAAGCTGATTTCTTGTTGGAGGAATAAACAAATGTTTCCAACCCTTTCTGATGAGTCACCATCTCCCAAGGATGGACCAAAGGACTTTCTGCTAGAGCAACAAAACCTAAACAAACAAAAACACCCCCACAAACTAGATTCTCAATGGACCTCCCTGCAAGTTAAGTCTTTGGTGGACGACCTTGTCTTATAAGTTGAATTGTGTCCCCACCCCCAACGACTTGTCCAAGTCCTAAACCACTATCCCAGGAATGTGACCTTACTTGGAAATAGGGTCTTTGAAGAGGTTATCAGTTAAAATGAGGCCAAACTGGATTAAGGTGGGCCCTCATACAATATGACTAGTGTCCTTTGGAGATGGGGAGAATTGGACACAGACAGAGGGAGAAGGTCTCATGCTGACTGAGGCAGAGATTGAAGTCCAAGGATTGTCGGCGAGCACCAGAAGCTAGGAAGAGGCAAGGAAGGATTCCTCCCTACAGACTTCCGATTTCTAGCCTCCATGCATGCGAGACAATACATTTCTGTTGTTTTACGCCATCCAGTTTGTGGCACTTTGTTATGGTAGCACATAGGAAACCGACACGCCTTGTATACATTCCTATAAATGCCTCTGATGCCCTGTTAGGCAAGGGCAAGGAAATGTGCCTTTCTCAACTTTTCTACCCCATATCACTTGGAATTGTGCCTTAGCCCTAGTGAATGCTCAATAAAAATCTGAAGGGCCGTTTCATTTCTTTATTCCTGCCTTCTCATCCCTTCCTTACATGATGTGGCCTCAAGGCCCTTCACCATTTGGTTGCTGTCCCTTGCCATGTTCTCCTCTTCAAGTGGGGCCCTTGGAAGAGAATGAAATATTTCAGCTGTGGTCTGACCCGGATCTAACACAGGCTGCAACAGGTCCCTAGCGTTACAGCCTCTCTGTAGTGATTGATATCAACCCATTAATCAGTACCCTTATGGTCACTTAAGCAGTTAGAAACCCACATAATTATTCTTGGCTTTAACCCATATTTCCCCATCTGAGCCCAAGGATATCATCGGAAACCTTGATAAATGCTGCTGAAACCCCCACTCCGTCAATTATAGTTCCCTGGTTTACTTGAATAATGTATTAAGTAGGCTGCAAAGCTGTCTGCAGAGCTTAAACATAATAAAAGTCCAAGCTGGCACAGCAACTCTGCTCCGGGAAACTCAGGGGCACAGGCCCTTGTTGCTCAACTACCCCTAGGTATAGCCCACATCTGCCCAGTCCAAAATGGCTCCCTTGTCCACAGTGCAGCAGATTTTAAGGGCATGACTTAGAAAGGGCATGATGGCTTTCGCTCATGTCCATTGCCAGAAATTGGTCACATCTTCTAAACATCACTGCAAGGGAGGCTAGGAAATTTTAGCTTTTATTTTGGGTAGCTGTGTTCGGCTGAATAGTGGCTCCCCAAAGAAGTCTATGTCCTATCCCCAGAACCTATGAATATGTTACCTGGCATAGCAAAAGGGACTTTGCAGGTGTGACTGAATTAAGGAACTTGGGTTGGGAAGATTACCCTGGATTAGCTGGGTGGACCCAACAAAATCACAAGAGCCCCTTTAAAAGAGAGAGTCAAGAAGGTCAGAGTGAGAGAAGGCTGAGGATGGAAACAGAGGTAAGAGAGGGAGTTGAAGATGCCGTGCCGCTGGCTTGGAAGACAGCGGGAAGGGGCAGGAGGCTAGGACTACAAATAGCCTCTAGAAGCTGGAAAAGGAAACCCATTCTCCCCTAGAGCCTCCAGCAGGAAAGCAGCCCGGCTGACCCATTGTAGGCTTCTGGCTCCAGGACCATAAAACAATAAACCTGTGTTGTTTGTAAGCTAAATGTGTGGTAATTTGTTTCAGCAGCAACACGAATGGAATTGTTCTGCAATTGTTCTGCTGAGATTTCTGTTACTATGGAAAAGGATGAGAATAGATATTAGGGATTAATTAGCAGTCTCTGCCGAGACTTGTTAAAAATTTTTTAAGTGACTTGTTAAATTTTTTTTTTTAAGTCATGATGTACCTGCTTCTGAAGATTACCTGTTTCTCTTCAAGTTGCCACATTCTTTTTTTTTAAAAAAAAAATCCCATTGTTTATCTTGCTTGGGGTCACGGTCAGATTCCCAGGTCTACCGTTCTAGGATTCCTTTCTATTTTTTCAATATTGGGTTTGCCAGCACTTCACTTGCGTTCCCTGATGCACCGGAGATCCCCACTGCACAGTTCAGACGTCTCAGCCCCATGTTCTCGTGGTCCTCTGGGGCGCTGAGTCGCATGGGCAAAAAACTTGAAGTCATTTCAAGCGTCGGGGAGTTCTCACAGTTCCTTCCTACATTTTGGAGCATCTGTCCCCACCTGTGAATGGTTGTTTCCCCCTTTTCATGAGGAAGATCCTTCTCCTCAAGAGAGAATTCAGAAACAGCATAGTGGCTGAGGAGGTCTGCTTTCTGTATGTCGTCCAGCAGCCTCCAACAACCGCCTGTGAGGTTCTGGCTCAAATCGCCTTCGATGATATCAAATCACCACCGTAGGATTTATGGAAGCCTGACCATCCTGCTCTCTCTCGCTTAACCAGAAAAACACAAAAGAATCAGATTTCTCCACAGACCTCTTAGAAACTAACTAATTTTCTTCCAAGAGATGCCCAATGCCCACATTTCTAGGCTTCTGTTCCCCTTAGGCTCCCCGGTAACAGCAACAGTTGCCAGATTGCCAAAACTGGTGCATCTGCTCATCTTGGTTCCCCCAAACTCTAACACATCTAAGAGGGTGACAGCCAGGATAATGGGGAAATCAAATCCTTCTAAGGCTTAAAGTTTCCAAGAGATGAGCACATTGCTCTGTTTTGTTCTCCTCACCTGCTCCGCGTTCGCTCTGCCAACACTCCCTCTGCCCCAGATTTGTTGGCAGTCAAAGCAGGAGCCGACAGCCTACAGAGGCGACCTCATTAAAATGCACCGCTCTTGCTAATCAGGAGCCAAGGTTCTCCCCCGGTGGGCTTGGCCCGGGTATTGCCATTATCTTCATAAATAGACTCTTTACTTAGCAAAATGCTGCTGTCATACCCAGGCATCCCCGACCTGGCAAATGCTCTGTGCATTCTTTACTGGCGGAGGGAATGTGTGAGCAAGAGGAAGCAGAGGCATTGGTGCTGAAGCAGGGGCTCTGTCCTCAGTTGAGCCTGCTATGTCTGGGCAGCAGGCAGCCGACACAATGGCTTAAATGTGCATGTGCGACCACAACGGGAAGTCACCATATGGCCCAGATTTTCTGGGAGATCATATTTCCCATCACTTTTTTTCTTTACAGTAATGACAACTTGTTAAAAGCATAAAATGTATAAATATTAAGAAAGTGATCTAGTTGTTTTACTTTTTAAAAGACTGTTCCTACCAATAAATTCAAAAATCAGGGTGGGGGGAAAAACCAGCCAAGTTCTTGGTTAACCAAATATGCCTTAGGTAATCTTATCCCTGAGAATGTGTTTACTCATTTCATTTTCTTCACTTACAAACCTCTTTCACCACTATTTCTGACTGTCTAATGCTTACCTGACATTTCTAGTACTAGCTCTTCCAAGAAGCCTATACTGATCCCCTCAATGAAATATAACCTCTCCCTTTGCTGGACTCTCAGAGTATTTATCTCCTTTATGCCACCTATTATTATTTACCATAAGACCTCCCATTTGTGGAGTGCCAACCCTGTGCCAGGCCCCAGGCTGGGTACTTTGTACAAACCATCTTTCATTCTTACAATGAACTTGAAGCTTAGGGTTATTCCCATTTCGTAGATGAGAAAACCAAGGCTCGGTGGCATCAAGAAACTTGTCCAAGGATGCCCCTTGGCAAGGAACAGAAAAAGGCTTGGTGCTCTGACTTACAGATTTACTGAACCTGATCTTTTTACTAGATTTCAGATTCCTAAAGGAAAGCTTCTGTCCCTGTCATTTCAGCATCCCGTCTGCCCTTGGTCATTCAAGAGTATTGAATCAAGGAAACATAGTCCTTGATTACAGTCTCATTAGGAAGATGAGACATGTCCTCAAGAAAAATAGCTAGGCACGCCTGCTATTTGAAGGCACTCTAAAAGTATAGTTAATGCAAACAATATACCTTCGGCTGGTGAAGTTACATTCTGCAAAACTTACAATTAAAAGGCTCAAGTAACTGGATTAGGTTATAGGACAAGTTGTTAGCCCTTCCCCTAAACTGGGGTAATAATGAAGCACTTCTCAAACTTTCTTGAGCCTAGGAGCCACCTAGGGATCTGGAGGTCTGGGGTGGGGCTGGAGAGTCTACATTTCCAACAAGCTCTGCGGTGATCCCAGCTGCTGGACTGCAGATCCCACTTAGAGTAGTTAGGATATAGGAGATTTATTAGGAACTGTATAATGGGGAAACCTGGAAGGAGAAGAGGCAGGAGGGGGCAGGAGGGTGGTATGGAGATTAGAGAGGGCAAAAGGGATTAGAAATCAGAGAAAAGTGGGAGAACACTTGCCTTCTTGCAGGTCTCGCTCAAGGCTTCCATGCCTTTCCCTGTGTTGTCCCTTTGCCTGGAAATTCCTTGCACATTCTTTTTCTTTAAAAAAAATTTTTGTGTGTAGTAACGTGAATACAACATAAAATTGCCCATTTTAACCACTTTTAAGTGTACAATTCAGTGGTATTAATTACATTGACAGTGTTATGCTACCATCATCACCATCCATTACAAACACTTTTTCAACTCCCCAAACTAAACTCTGTTCCTGTTAATCTGTCCCCATTCCTCTCTCCCCCAGCCCCTGGCAACCTGTGATCTGCTTTATGTCTCTATGAATTTGCCTATCCTCGATAGTTCATATAAGTGGAATCACACAATACATTCTTTTGTGTCTGGCTTATTTCACTCGGCATGATGTCTTCAAGGTTCATCCATGTTGCAGCATGTATCAGAACGTCATCCCTTTTTATGGGTGACAGTATTCCATGGATGTACGTACCACATTATTTGCTATGAACATCGGAGTGCAAGTATCTGTCTGAGTTCTGCTTTCAATTCTTGGGGTATATACATAGAAGTGGGACGGCTGGGTCATATGGTAATGCTGTTTAACTTTCTGAGGAACTGCTAAAATGTTTTCCATAGCAGCTGCAACCACCTACAACTTACAAGAGCTCCTATTTCTCAGCATTCTCCCCAATACCTGTTATTTTCCACAGTGGTATCTCATTGTGGTTTTGATGTGCATTTCCCTAATGCCTAATGATGATGAGCTTCTTTTCATGTGCTGGTTGGCCATTTGAATATCTTCTTTGGAAAATGTCTATTCAAGTCCTTTGCCCGTTTTAACATTAAGTTGTCTTTTTGTTGTTGAGCTGTAGAAGTTGTTTATATATTCTGCATATTAAACTCTTCATCCTTTGAGACAGCTGAGAGGTCATGACTGAAGCTCTGCTTCACCTTCAGGTTGGGCTGGTGCCCCTCCCCTCTGCACCCATGATGTCAGGGCATCTGCTAGTCCTGTCCATCTGCTTCCCCACCTAACTGTCCATTCCTTGAGGTCAGGACTGTGTATTAATGATGTGGCACCTAATGGGTGCTCTTTGATAAACTGAACTTAAGATAGAGGTATGGGTCGTGAGAAGGAGTGGAAAGGAAAGAAGCTAGAACAGCAAAGGAACCCAGTATCAGATATCTATTGCCACAGTAATGTTACATAAGAAACCACCACAAATCCCACCGGCAATACAACAAGCATTTATTTAACTCAGGAGTGTGAGGGTCAGCTGGGCTATTCTGCTCCAAGACTCTCTCCTGGGTCTGTAGTCAGCTGGCAGGTCATCTGCAGGTTGGGTCATCTGGCTGGGCTTTCGCATATCTGGGTCCTCAGCGCAGGACTAGCAGGTTGGCTCAGGTTTGGACTCGTGTCTCGGGCAGGGTTCCATGAGAAGGCGCAGAACTGGGTGAGGCCTATTGTTGCCTCGGCTTGGTTATGACACACGTTACTTCTCCTTTATTTTGTTGCCCAAAGTGTGCCAGAGACCAGCCCAGGGTTGAGACGTGGGGAAGTAGATTTTAGCTCTTGAGAAGAAGTGCTGCAAGTCACATTGTACAGGCATCAATACAAGGAGAGGAATAATTGGGGCCATTTTTGTAACCATTCTGCCATCATTTGAGATTGAATCAGATTGTTTGTTCATAAGAGAGGATGCAAATCCTAGGCCATCATAGTCATGGGCATTGACTTCAATGTTGTCATCTCCAGGAGGCAACTGGGCTGCAAACCACGGCCACTCTTCATTATTTGCATATCAGTCACCCAAAGGAAATATTCTTTCCCAGACTGGCTTCCTAGCTGCTTCCTCCTACTGTCCAGCTGGTGTGTGTTCATATAATTCAGATTTGGTCTAAAATTAGGGTGAGCAAAACATGATTAGGGAGGTGAATCTGTTGCAAAAAAAAAAAGCTAAAACTAAATATAAGTACTTTTTAGGGTTAGCTCCCATTTGAATTACCTGTGTTTCCACCATAAAAATTGTTCATGTGTACATATAATTTTAAATTTAATTTAATGTTTTACATCCATAATGCATTAACAAAAATATAAAAGAATATATGTAAACTAAGTCCCCTAGTCACTTAAGTTCACCTCTGAGGCAAACAATATTATTTTCTAATATATTCTTCCAGACATGTACATGTAATCAGATATAAATAAATACATACATATATATATATATATCCTTTCTCCCCTTAATTCTGCACTTTTCACCCAATTAACAACATATTTATAAAAAATTTTCCGAAGCAAGGCATAAAAAACTTTCTCATTTATTTTTACAGCTGCATAGTTTTCCATTGTATGAATGCATCAAAGCTCATTTAATCAATTCCCTATTGCTAGACATTTAATTTGTTTCCATTCTGTTGCCATTGTATTCTTTTGCCATCTTGAGAGGTCTTGTGGTAAAGCAGGGATGGATTCCAAAATTTGGCCTTGTAAATAGATTGATGACAATGACTGCTCTATTATCTTCTTTTTTTTTTAAAGATTTATTTATTTTATTTTATTTATCCCCCCCCTTGCTGCTTGTGCTGCTGTGTCCATTCGCTGCGTGT
>JAQZBX010101237.1:0-11284 GCA_029593785.1 Cabassous unicinctus
GATTGAACCTGGGACCTCATATATGCGAGGCAGCTGCTCAACCACTGAGCTACACCTGCTCCACAAGCTCCAATTTCTTAAGATGAGTGCTAAGACAGGAATAGGTATAAGCAGGAAATGCCTTGAGCAAATGCAAACCGGTGGGAATTAACTAGATGTGTGTCTGAGAGGGAAGCAGGGACCATTTTGGAAGAGAGATGAGGTTTGTGGGACAGGTATACGGATGAAAGCTGCCATTGTGGGTTCTGGCACCTTCAGAAACAGGGTGGAAGGACATGTATCAGACTCCGGCAGGGAAGAGGGTACTGGGCAGCACCATGTTGGTACCCGGCTGAATGAGGAGGACGTCAAAGGGAAAGCTAACCCCCACCTCCCATCTCTCTTCTCAGTCATCCCACAGAGTTGCTAGGCTGAGATTTCCCTGCTCAGAGTCCTCCAGTGGCTCCCCACTGCCTCTCCAGGCAAGCTCAGAGACATCCTGAGTACTTAAACCTCTTCACATGCTGGAGGTGACTTTGCCAGCATTGTTTCCAGCTCCTCCACGGCCCATCCCTAGGCTGCAGCCAAATAAAGCTGCGTGGTGTGTTCCTCTCCTGTACCAGACGGGGTTCCTCACTGTCAGCCAGGGTTCTGCCCAAAGAACACAGAACCATGTATATTGCATGCACGTTAAGAGAGTTATTCAGATTTATTATATTTATTTATATAAGAAATTGGCTTTTGCAACGGTGCAAGCTCGCAGGTCCTAGATCGGTACAGCAACCTGACGAGCTGGGAGCTCTTAGGTAAGAACTGAAGCTGCAGTCCACAGATCCACAGGCAGAATTCCTTCTTCCTCAGCCAAACCTCAGCTTTTGCTCATAAAACCTTTAAACTGATTGGATGAGGCCCACCCAAATTACAAAGTATAATCTCCTGTAGATTAGGGTTCTCCAGAGAAACAGAACTGACAGGATGTGTGTGTGTGTGTATATGTATGTAATAGTATGAGATTTTTCAATAGGAATTTGCTCACATGACCATGGGGATTGACAAGTCTAAATTCCGTGGGGCACACCACAAGCTGGAAACTCCAGTGAAGGTTTCAATGAATTCCCCAGGAGAAGATGTATGGCAGAAGTCGAGATAGAAATTCTTCTTTCTGACTGCTGAAACCATAAGTTCTTTAAATCCTTCAACTGATTGGATGAGATTTCTCTCCATGCTGAAAGCAATCTCCTTGGTTGATTATAGATGTAATCAACTGAATGATTTAAATGCACAAAATACCCTCACAATATCAATCAGGCCAGTGCTTGCCTGACCAAACAACTGGGCACCATAACCTAGCCAAGATGATGCATGAATTTAACCATCACACCTCCTCTACTTAAAGTCAACTGACTGCATATGTTACCACATCTACACATGCTTTCACAGAAATACCTGGATTACTGCTTAATTGAATAACTGGAAACTACACCTTAGCCAAGTTGACACATGAGTCTATCACACACACCTCACTCAGGCTGTCTCCTCCTTAGAAATAGCGTCCTCATAACCATCTTCCAGTCAAAATCCACCAACTCCTGCTCTCCTCAGAAGACTCCTTGTGCTTTTGTTGGTTTGTTTTCAATTAGTCTTGGGTGATGTTTATTTTTGTGCTTCTCTTACCACCAAAGTAGATGGTGTTTTGAAAGACTGAGACAAGGTTCTGTACTTCCTTGAATCTTAACATCAAATACAAAGGCTGTATGATCAGAATATGCTCTGCAAATATTTTGTTCAACTGAAGACTAGGGTGGCTGATAGAGACATTCACAGTAAGGAAGAACTGGAAGTAGAAGTCAAACATTGCATAAAGGGAAATGCTGAGTTTGATTCCAGGAGTCCTAACTTTTGAGGTAAAGAATGGCTTTTAAAGAGAATGTAGGGAAGCGGGTGTGGCTCAGTGGATAGAGCCCCCGTTTACCATATGAGAGGCCCTGGGTTCGCTTCCCGGGGCCTCCTTGTGAGGGCAGGCCAGCTCGCACGGCGCCGTGGGCTGATGCGGCAGGACCTCACAGCAAGGGGGAGATAAGCAGACACAGAGAAGACCCGCAGCGAATGGACACAGCAGCACAAGCAGCAAGGGAGGGATAAATAAATAAAATAAATGAATCTTTAAAAATAAAATAAAATAAAATAAAATAAATAAAGAGAATGTAGATTTAATTCTGCTTTGCTGCAATCTATATTTCTGGTAAAATATGTAATGAGTGTGATGACTAACGCGATTGCTCAGACCATTCATTCATTCATTATTCATTCATTCAATAAACACTATGCACCTATAAAAGCTAGACACTATGGAAATGGTAGAAATATAAAGGAAATTAAGATATACATCCTGCTTTCATAGAGTGTATAATCTAGTAGAGTAAGAAACAAGTTAAAATCAAGGATATAGATAGATTCTGCTTCTAGCAAGGGAAGACTTATTTGTTTCACACCATCCTCCCACTGGAAAAAAAAACTGGATAAAATACGAGGTAGTCAAGACTTGAGGGGCCAAAAATTGGAAAGAAGAGAAATTTATTCTGATACTCTACACAGATTTCCACTCAAGGCAGTTCCTCAAGGCTGATTCCTAAAGAAGCCTCTGATAAAATAGCTACTAAGAAGCAGAGTAATTGATTACAGGGTTTTGGTGGTCTCATGGGGCTGGAGAAGCAAAGCTGGAGTTCAGGGCTGCTTAGAGACCAAGGGCTAAAATTTCCCTTCAGAGAAGGAAAGTGGGTCCAACAATGAGTAGCTTATCTTCTCAAGGCATTCACTAATTAGCAAATAGCATTAGAGAGAGAAACTGAATTAGCATTAGAGAGAGCTAGAGCTAAGGGATTATGGAGATAAACAAAGCCTTTGAGAATCTCACAAATAAAAATTGGCATTGAGAGCTCATCAAGGAAGAGCCGCCCCCATTTATACTTAGGCTATCAATTGGAGTCCTTTAAGGACTGTGCCCATTGCTTCTCAAGAACTGGCATTTGAACTCATCTTTGAAGAATGCTTTAGATTCCAACGTACCAAGTATTTATTTCCCAAAGCACTTGGAGCTCAAATGCAGCTCATTCGAGCCAAGGCTTAATCACAAAGATGAAGGTCAAAGCAGCGAAGGATGTTGTGAGCCATCTCGGGGCAAGGAGGAGATAGCTGGGGTAGATGCAGGGGGAGAGGACAGCCTTGTCTTCTACCCTACATATGGTCAATTAGGATTTCACATTGATTATATCTCTCTGCCTGATCAGGGATGGATTAAATGTGGGAGGAAATCTCATTGCTCTTTATCTATTTTAGGATTTCTTCAGTAAATCTGACCCATTTCTGGAAATTTTTCGTATGAATGATGATGCAACTCAGCAGCTCGTGCACCGAACGGAGGTGAGAAGAGTCGCCTTTGGCGCTGCCATCCTGACTCCTAGGAGGACAGTTGACCTGAACTGGGAGATTCTCACTGTTGTAGACGTGTACCCAGACCTGTCCTTAGAGGATGCTATCATTTTAGCTTGTTTATTTCTCACCTTAGATGTTAAAAGAGAAGACCACTCTAGCCCCAATTTTCCATTCTTGATCTTCAATACAGACAGAGAGTGACTCATTAACAATAAGAATCTAAATACTAGCTAACATTTAATGAGGGTTACTATGGAGCAAGCCGGGTGTTAAGTGATTAATGTGCATTTGTTTATTTTTCACAACAATCACTTGACATGATTATTTTGCTCCCATTTTACAGTTGAAGAAATTGAACTTTAGGGAAGTGAAGTCACATTCCCAGGTCTTACAGTAGCAAGGGAAGTGAAGCCAACCTGCCTAGGCAGGGAAGGTGCATCTCCTGGACTTCAGTGAGGCCTATCGTGTGAAGGGCTGCCCTGCTCAGCCGCCACTAGGCTTCCCTGAATCTCCCTCATTTCCTCCTCCTCCTCCCTTGGCTCTGAGCCTTATCCCTCACTCCCCAAGGACCCCCCGACCCCCACTCCAGAACTCAACCACGTCTCCACCTTTTGTTTTATTTCCAAGCCAGTACGACAGGGATTCTGTGAGGGCGAACAATGTCAACAAGGAGGAAGTTGGGTAATTGTGATGATTGATTTGGAGCTCAGAGAAGACCTTGTTGTGCTTACATAACCAGTGGGGGGCAAAGGAAGAAGGAATATTTGTGGCTTTCATATTTCTCATTATTGATATTGGTGAATTCTCCTATTCCCAAGAATCCCTAGAACTCTCAACGAACCCCAGTGCCGAGGGGATGCTGCAGTCTCACAAGAAATGTGTTTGTGTAGTTTTCCAGTGAGTCAAGCAATAGAACATTGATTTTTTCCCCTTGCTTACTCAGTAGATATAAAATAAATACCAAGCAATACTGTTCTCTTGGGGGAAACACATACACACACAGAGCAATTTTTCATTTCAGAAGAAATTCCTAGCTAAATTTTTGATTTGGTATTGAATTTTTCAAATCTGCTGCAGAGAAATATCTTATTTCTTAGGGTGTTTATAGAAGGGTGATAAATTAAAATTAACCCAAACAATTTTATCTAACTTTCCTTATCATCATCACTGATTCCTAGGGCATCAGGAGATGAGATAAGATGACCCAGAAACGTTATTTTTCTACCTCAGGACATCAAAAAATTTAATAATGATTCTATGATCTAATCCATAATTCATGGTTATATTAAAGAATTCAATAGAAGAGGGAATCATTTATAAAATAATTACATTGTATAGAGAATTAACTCTTTTGCAGTGCTAACTTCTGCTAAATACTTCAGTATGACAGAATTCCATTTAACTTTATTTGTATGTATGTCCTCTAGAGTAGTGATTCTCAAACTTCAGCGTATGTCAGTATCACCTGAAGGACCTACCTCTAAAGGTGCTGTCAGTAGGTCTTAGGTGGAACCTGAGAATTTGCCTTTCTAGCAAGTTCCCAGGATGTGCAGTGCCTACCAGCCCAGGGACCACACTGGGAATCCCTGCACCCTGGAAGAAACAGAGCACAATGCTAAGTACAGAGCAGATCCTCATATTCTGAAGTGAATTGAGTTATTTGAATCATAGTGATGGCAGGATAAGAGCTGACTCTCAGGTCCATCTAAGATGGACTCTCACGTAAAATTTAACCAATTTATGACTAGTAAGGTGCTTTTTAAATGGTTTTGCTATATTTTAGACTTGGTTTGTAGCACTGAAGATACGCCCTTCTGCTTTTCCAGATATTCTAACAGATGATGATGAACTAGAGCAAACATGCTCCTGGGATTTTTCTTCTAGAAACTTCCCCTCTGACTTATAATCTGATCTGACTCAAGGTCACAAATGGCCAAAGACCATCCACTTCTTCAGCAGAATTGTCCTGCCAACTCTGTCCCTCAAGCCCCCATCCACACCTAGACTCACTACCTCTGCTGACACCAACCAAGGGGAGTTCATGCCGTAGAACCGATAGTCCTGTGGAGGTTAGCTCCTTCATCAAGGGCCAGGAGCAATCCCACCTCCTCAACAGCAGCCGCCTTTGATGCTTAAGGAACCGTCTCCAGCATCCACATGCCAGATGCATGAGACAACAGCCAGGCCAGGCCCACAGGGGTTCTGCTCATAGTGACCTGCTTAGTGAGCACCCTTGAAAGATTGACCACCCAGCTTTTCAAGAAGGCACCTGGTCCAGAGTCCTATCACGATGGTGTCTCAAGCAGCTTTCGTGTTGAAATGGGATAATGTCAAACATTTCCTCCCCCTGCCCACAACTTCTCTCTCTCTTTTCTCAGGTTGTGATGAATAACTTAAGCCCGGCCTGGAAATCATTCAAAGTATCTGTAAACTCTCTATGCAGTGGAGACCCAGATCGCCGGCTTAAGGTCAGAAATCTGCGTCTGAGAAACGCAATGCTTTATGTAGTTAACCTTCCTCTTTCTCCTCAGGTGAATGTTGGCAAACTCAAAACTTTCCATGCCATTTACCCACCATCCTGATGAGAGAAACAGAGGCCGTTTCTTCGGCTAGAGCCGTGGAAGCTCATGGGATAGCCCAAAATCAATCCCAGTTATGTTATGTCAAGAGAAAAAACCCATGGCTTCTCAGAGACAAGCTTGGAAATAAGTTCTGAGTATACCCAGAAGTTATTAAAAACATAGATATTACTGTATTGATTATTTGTTGTTGAAACTTAGCAGCTAAAACAATGACCGTTTATTTTAGCTCATGATTCTGTTCACTGGCCAGTTGGGCTGAGCTCAGCTGAGTGGTTCTTCCGTTGGGCATGCTTGGGCTCCGGCGTGATTTTGTGGTCAGATGCTGGGGTTGGCTGGCTGTCATCTGGAATGACGGGGCGGGTGAGTGCCATGTCTCTCATCATCCAGCAGGCCAGTGTGGACTTGTACACACAGTGACCTCAGGGTTCCAGAAAGCAAGAGCAGAAGCTGTAAGGCCTCCTGAGGCAGCATTACTTCCTACACATCCTATTAGTCAGAGCACATAATGGGACCAGCTCAGATTCACGGGGTCAGGAAAGAGACTCCACCTCTTGATGGGAGGAGTTGCAAAGTAGTGTGGCCATTTTTGCAATCTACCATAAATTCTTTCTGAGCTCCATGGGAATGTGGAAGTTGGGGGGGGAAACACATTGTGAAAGCCAGGAATCACCAAGGGAAGTCAACTGGCTAAATGTCTGGAGCAAAGTCCAGGAGGCATTCCCTATGGCATGTTGTCTGGCCCTTCCGCTACCTTGGAAGTCCGGAAGTCCTGTGTTGTCAGTGCCCCAGAGTTGATTCTACTCTGATAGAATTCAGTGTGACTAAGTAAAATCACAGGAGACTGGTGCCTGTGAACCAAAAGTCCGACCGAGGACTGTTGAGTGAGAACGTGACCATCAAGCAGATTTGGGCCATCACCCTTGCCATGGCATTTTCTCCCTGCGGGCAAAACAGGGAAGCCAGTTGTCAGAAGGTTGCTGTGATAGCCTAAAGCAGAACCAAGGATGCCGGTTAGCTGAGATGGCCGATGGCTTTGTGAGACTCTGAGAGCCTGGACGCCTACCTCTACTACAGGAGTATAGGTCCACCACGCAAACTGGACTTTCATGTTGACCTCTCTGGGCACCTGATCTGGAAACTGTTAGTGGGCACTGCCAATATTTGTGTCTGTGACTTTACATTTCCTTGATCCTTTTGCCCCCAACCCCTCTTCTGTAGGATGCAGTCTTCTTGATTTGTCAATGCTATCAATCAGGTTAGAGTCTTAAACCAACAGGTTGGTTTAAGAAGCTCTTTAAGGTGATTTTATATATGTCCACTGAAACCCATTCCTCGTGGACTTTTAGGCTTAACTCTCAGCAGAGATGCTTACTTCCATGCTCTTACGTAGCAACTCAGAGCTGTCCTCTGATATCTTCTGGAAGATATTTGGGCCTCCATGTAACACTCCTATACAGTGCTTCAGAGCCCAGCAGGCCAAGAGCCACCGCTTCAGGCATGGGGCAGCTGTCATTGCCTACACTCTGAAGCGGCACCTTCCCACTCCCCTTGAGCCACAGATTAACTTTGCTGAAAGAAGTTATTAAATGGATTAAAGTAGAGGGTTATCTGTCATTGAATAAATAAAAATGCCAAAAAGGAGCACTCTGTGGACTTTTGAGTTCTCTGCTCTCAGTAGAGGAGCAAGCAGGAGTAAAGAGGGAGAGACAGAGGTTTCTCGGGTTTTACTCTTGATATTTGGACTTTGTTGGCAGTGGCAGGGGGACGGGGTCCTGTGTGTCCCTGGCCTCTACCCATTAGTTGCCAGTTACAACCCGTTCCCAGCTGTGATGGCCAAAAGTGCACCCAGACATTGCAAAATGTTCCCTGGAGGGTAAAATCACCCGTGACTGAGAACCCCTGGTGTAGACCAGTGTTTCTTCCCTATGAAATGCACGGAATCACCTGGAGGGATTGCTAAGGCAGAATGCTGGGACTCTGGTGCAGGAGGTCTGTAGTCTGCATTTCTAGCAAGTTCCCAGGTGCGGCTACTGCTGGGAACCCCTAGTGCAGATGTTGGCTTCTGTGACTCCTGGGCCCTCACATCACTTGCCCCCACCGAGTCCCTCTGCACCCTCTTGCCCTGCTCAGCACCCACACCTGTACCGCTGTCCCTGGCCTTGGCCTGGGATGCCCTCCTCAGTCCCTGGGGTCTCCGAAGTCTCCCTCCCTCCAGCAAACTTTCTGACTTGCTCGGTAGCGCCTGGCACACGCCCACCAGAATGCTCCGCTACCTGCTTTGAACTGCCTTGTCCACCTGTCTCCCCACAGATGATTGGCTCCCTCTGGACCCTGTTTGTTCAGCTTACCTGGGGACCGAGCACCGCGCTTGGCCCAGTCGAGGCCCAGTGATGCTTCTAGCAGCAGTGGGTAGAGGAGGAGGGAAAGCGCTGAGGGGTCGGCAGGGGTTGTCTGGGCTTCATGTGGGAGGGGGCTGCCATCCCACGGTGCGGCCTTTGCGAGGCCTCAGAGCTGGCTTGTCGCTCATCCGCTCACACTGCCAAGCACAGCTTTTCTGAAAAAGCAGGAAGGACTGCCTGTATCATCCTTTATTTGTATTGATTAGTTTGTTTAGCAGATGCTGCTGTGAAATTCTTGTAAGTCTGTCCCTAGCCCGCTTTCCCCAAAATAAAGCGGCACCAGATTGGCAGGCAGCAGCTCTGTCAATGAGGATGTCATTCTTCCCTGATTTAAAAAAAAAAAACAAAGCAATTAGAACGTGAATTTTTAAAAACCGTCTGTCAGGTTAGATTTAAAGTCTTAGCAAAGTCATCACTATTGGGTCTTTTGGTGAGGCTTGATAGCTTTATGATTTATTCAGAATCCACACAAACACCAAGTGCAAATAACCAGCTTTCTCTTTTATTTATTTATTCTGTACTCTTCCTTTATGGAAAAAAAATTTAGTTGTTCAAATAAGCCTTTTAAAGAAGTTAATTTTTTTAACTTTTTAAATAAACTTATTTATTATACATAAAAGTAGAAAGCTGAATGGTGAGCCCCACACTTGTCACACAACTCCAACAATTATTACATCATGGCCAACTTTGCTTCATCTGCACCCTCTACCACCCATCTCTGACTCATCCATTAGACACCCCAAGCACATGATACTCTTAGGAGCCTATGAAAGTGTTTTAGCTTCTTTTAAAATCGAAGAGGGAGCAGATGTGGCTCAAGCAGTTGAACGCTTGCTTCCCACATGGGAGGTCCCAGGTTCGGTCCCCCGTGCCTCCTAAAAAAAGAAAAACAACAAACAACAAGCAAAACAAACGAAAAAAGCAACTCAGGGGAGCCAATGTGGCTCAGTGGTTGAGCACCGGCTTCCCAAATATGTGGTCCTGGGTTCAATCCCCGGCCCCTGGTACCTAAAAAAAAAAAAAAGAAAAGAAAAGAAAAAAACAAACTTTCAGGATTGAATAGCATGTTTGTTTTTCTCACATCAGAAAACAATGACAATTGTAGGGCCTTGAAAATCTATTAAATCTAATATGGGAGGAGTCATAAGTGTAAAAGTACCTAGAGTCACAATGGGGCCCTGTCCCAAGCATTATAGCATTTCACCCAAAAATACTTTTGTATGTATCACTACTAAAGGATAAGGAATCTTTACAGAAACATTTCCCAAAAAACATCACCATGCCTATACGGTTCCTTAATACTATCAAGAATTCTGTCACTGTTCAAATCTGCCTGATTATCTCATTTCTTAAAGAATAGATTTCCCCCCAATTAGGATCTAAATAAGGGCAAAACATTGCATTTGACTAAGACACATGTCTCTGAAGTCTGTTAGCTCCCTCTCCCTGTTTTCCCCTCGCAGCCTGTGATTGAAGAAACTAGACTGGCTTGCCCTGCAGCGACTCTCACAGTCCACGCTGTTTGCGGAGCTGTAGTTTCGGCTTTTGCTCAGATGTTCTGGCACGATTGCGTCATAGGTGATGGTCCATTTTTATGGTGTTGTCACTGAGGGTCCTTACCTAGATCCATTATTTCATTAGGGTTCACAGACTACTAATTTTATAGTTCTATCATTCCCTCTTTATCTATTATTTGGAGTTCTTCTGTAAAGAAAAACTTTCCCTTCAACTTTCCAACAACTACTTGGTTTCCTGACGTGCAGTTTGTACAGGAAAGGTAGGAACAAATGCTTATTTTTCATTTTATTTATCAGTTTTAATAAAAACAAGTTAATTCTCTAGCATCCTCCATAGATGACCAGTGAGTCCTCTCCCACCAGTATTATTAAGGATTCATGGATTTTTTATATTTGAATATTTCTATTTCTATGATTCTTCCTTTGAAACCTTGAATTGGCCAATGTGTAACCAATAAGAGCACCTTCAAGTTGGCTCTTGAGTTCTTTTGACATGAATCTAGTGGTTTGTAAAAGCGTTCTGAGCTCATCGCGTACATTTCCTGCAACAGACCTGAAATCAGCCATTTTTCTAAAGAGCCGAGGTTTCTTCAGTAGGAAATGGTATTTAGAGACAACAGTCTGGGTGCTAGAGGTGGATGGGTCAATGTTCCTAGGCCTTTTCATTGGGAAGAGCTATAAAATACATGTATTTAAAAATACTTCACCACCTATATTGATAAATCCAATTAAAGCTTAGAACCACCAAGTAGTTATATAACTTTCTAGATTTTCTAGAAAACCTTGCACTTTTACACTGAAAACCTTGGATGGGAATGCTATCAAGATAATTACTTTATATTAATAATAGCTTTGCCCTAATATACATACTTATGTCTTTATAATAGATATAATAGTTCAGAATAATAATAACAAATTATTGCTCAAAGTACAGTTACAAAATTGTTTAAAATTTTCTTATAATACTTTTTATCCAGCATCTCTATTGATACTGAGTCATGTTTTAAAGTCTCTTGAAATAATTCCTCTCCATAGTTAATTAAGTCTCCAACTCATAGAATTGTCAGATTCATTTGTTTCACCTTGCTTTCAGTTTTTAGAGTTTTTTTTACAAATTAAATTTTGTTTATAAGTATATAAAATGTTTACATGCTATGAAGTCAAATATACAAAGCAAGGTATATTCAGAAAAGCTAGTTTCTATTCCTGCCTCTTCCACTTTCTACACCCTCCCTCTATAGATAATGTTCTTGTGTCGTATATTTTAATACATGGTAGAGACAGTCCCATGACCTTCTGTCTTTCTAAGAGGGTTCCTGGATTTTTGCTTATTTCTTCTTTCCAATTAACTTTCTTTTTTTTTTTTTTAATATTT
>JAQZBX010101238.1:0-11283 GCA_029593785.1 Cabassous unicinctus
AAAAAAAAAAACAGAACAAAACAAAACAAAAAAACAGCAAACTATTCCCAAAGGAAGCAGAAAAATGAAATAACAAAGATCACAGCAGAAATAAATGGAATTGATAACAGAAAAATAGAATCAACAAAACCAAAAGTTGTTTCTTCAAGAAAATTAAAATTTGACAAGCTCTTAGCTAGACAGACAAAGAAAAAGAGAGAATATGCAAATAAATAAAATAAAAAATGAAAATGAGGATATTACTACTGACCCCACAGAAATAATAGAGATAAGAGGATACTATTAACAACTTTACACCAACAAACTAGATGAAATGGAAAAATTCCTAGGAACATATGAACAATCTACACTGATGCTACAAGAAAGCAAGACTTCAATAAACCAATCACAAATAAAGAGATTGAAACAGTCATCAAATCTCCCTAAAATGAAAAGCCCAGTCCAGATGGTTTCACAGGTAAGTTCAACTAAGCATTCAAAGAAGATTTAATACTAATCTTTCTCAAACTTCTCTAAAAAAATTGAACAAAAAGAATAGTATCAAACTCATTCTATGAAGCCAATATCACCCTAATACCAAAGCCAGATAAAGAAATTGCCAAAAAAGAAAATTAAACACCTATTTTCCTAATGATTATGGATACGAAATTTCTCAACAAAATACTTGCTAATTGAATTCAACAGCACATAAAAAGAATTATCCAACATGATCATGTGGGTTTTATAACAGGCATGCAAGTATGGTTCAACACAAGAAAATCATTCAGTGTAATACAGCACATTAATAAATCAAAGAAGAAAAACCACATGATTGATGTAGAAAAAGGAGTTAACAAAATACAGCATACTTTCTTGATAAAAAATACTACAAAAGATAGAAATTGGAGGAAAATTTCTCAGCATTATAATGGCCATATATGAAAAAAGACACATGTAACATCGTACTCAATAGTGTAAGTTGGAAAGCTTTCCTTTTGAGAATGGGAACAAGACAAGGATGCTTTCTGTCAACAGTGTTGTTCAATATAGTGCTAGATGTTCTAGCTAGAGCAATTAGGCAAATAAAATAAAATAAAATAAAATAAACTACGAAGAAATAAAAGGCATCCAAATAATGAAGGAAGTAAAACTTTCTCTACTTTCAGATGATATGATCCTATACCTCGAACGTCTTGAAAGATCTACGACAAAGCTGCTAGAGCTAATAAATGATTTCAACAGAGTGGCAGAATACAAGATTAATAGGCAAGAAATCAGTTTTGTTTATATATACTATTAATGTGCAATCTGAGGAGGAAGTCAGGAAAAAATTCCATTTACAGTAGTGAATAAAACAATCAAATATTTATGAATAAACCTAACCAAGGACATAAAGTGCTTGTATTCAGAAAACTACAATGCATTGCTAAAAGAAATTTAAAAAGACCTAAATAAATGGGAGAACATTCTGTGCTTATGGATTAGAAGACTAAATATCATTAAGATGTCAATCCTATCCAAATGATATACAGATTCAATGCAATCCTGATAAAATTTCCACCAGAATTTTTTTATAAAAATGAAAACACAGTTATCAAATTTATTTGAAAGGGTAAGAAGCTCCAAACAGTCAGAAACAATCTTTAAAAGGAAGAGTAAATTTGGAGGACTCTCACTTCAGGACTTTAAATCGTATTACCTAGCTACAGTGGTAAAAACAGCATGGTACTGGCATAAAGATAGACACATAGACCAATAGAACCAAACTGATGGTTCATAAACAGACCCTCACATCTAAGGGCAAACAATTTTTGACAAGGCTGTCAAGCCTACATAGCTAGGGCAGAACATTCTATTCAACAAATGGTGCTAGGAGAACTGGATATCCATATCCAAAAGAAAGATGACCCTTATCTCACATCTTACACAAAAGTAACTCAAAATGGATCAAAAGCCAAATATAAAAGCTACAACCAGAAAGCTCCCAGAACAAAATGTAGGGAAACATCTTCAGGACCTGGTGGTAGGTGCTGGATTCTTAAACCTTTTACCAAAACAAGAGCAATGAAAGAAAACATGGATAAATGGAACTTCCTCAAATTTAAACACTTTTATGATTCACAGTACTTCATCAAGAAAGTGAAAAGACAGCCCACTCAATAGGAGAAAACATTTGGAAATCACATATCGTAAAAGGGTTTGATTTCCATTCTGTATAAAGAGATCATGCAACTCAACAATAAAAGAGCAAACAATCCAATTAAAAATGGGCAGAAGACTTAAATACACATTTCTACAAAGAGGAAATACAAATGGCCAAAAAGCACATGAAAAAAATGTTCCATATAACTAGCTATTAGGGAAATGCAAATCAAAAGTACTAAGAAATATTATCTCACACCTCATAGAATGGTCATTATTAAAATAAAACAAAAAATGAAAATAATAAGTGCTGGGGAGGATGTGGAGAAATAGTAACACTCCTTCACTCTTGGTGGGAACGTAAAATGGTGCGGCCTCTGTGAAAGATAGTTTGACTGTTCCACCGGAAGCTACATATTGAACTGCCATATGATTCAGCAATAACATCTAATAGGAATATGCTAGAAGAACTGAAAACTGTGACACATTTGCACACCAATTGTATTAGTCTGCCAAAGGGGTGCTGATACAAAGTACCAGATATCTGTTGGCATTTATAAAGAGTATTTATTTGGGGTAGAAGCTTACAGTCACAAGTCCATAAAGCGTAAGTTACTTCCCTCACCAAAGTCTGTTGCCACATATTGGAGCAAGAAGGCTGCCAGTCTCTTTGAGTGTTCAATCTTCCTCTCCCTCCTAAGGCTCCATGGTCCCAGCTCCTTCTGATCTCAACTGTAGGCTAACATAAGACTTCGTCTCTCTCTCTGGGGCTCAATTCTTTCTGGGCTCAGCTGCTCTAGTCTCTCCACAAAGTCAGCTGTAGACTGTCAGGCTCTCTCTCTTCCCAGGGCCTCTGCTGTGTGTATGGATCTGTCTCTATTCCTCTGTGTTCTTCTCTTGTGTGTTTACTTCCTGGAGCTCCAGCATCAAAACTCTAAAAACGCTTTCCTCTGCAGTGTCATTTTCTATGTGAGTCCCTGCCCCACATCCTATTGACATGGCCAAATTAAAGCCCTAATTTTAATTTAATCAAGTAAAAGTGAAATCTCTAAACTTTGTACAATCAAAGGGAACACACCAAGAGGAACAGACCAGTTTACAAATATAATCCAATGTCTATTTTTAAAATTCATAAACAATGCCAAACTGCTACACCAATGTTCACAGTGGTGTTATCCACATTTACCAAAAGATAGAAACAACCCAAGTGTCCATCAACTGATGAACGCATTCACAAAGTGTGGCATATACATATGATGGAATACTATGCTGCAGTAAGAAGAAATGAAATTGAGACATGGATGAATCTTGAAGACATTATACTAAGTGAAGTATGCCAGACACAAAAAGACAAATATTTCATGGTCTCATTACTTTGAACTAAATTTGAAGATTAAACACATGAAGTTAAAACCTAGAGCATAGGTTATTAGGAAATAAGAGGAGGGTTGTGAAGAACTACTGATGCTTAACGTAAGTAGAAGTTTTAATTCAGTTGACTGTAAAAGTGTGGAAATGGATAGAGTTGATAGTAACACATTGTGGTGAGTAGAACTAATGCAGCTAGTTTATAAATGGTATTGTGGCTGAAAAGCATGGTCTAGGAATGTAAATGTCAATTGAAAGAAAGAGAGAAAATAATCTAGGGATTGAATTACATAGTGAGTCCAGAGGTGGATAAGAATTGTGGTTAATAGTACAAATACAAGAATGTCCTATGCACAGAAAAAAATGAACATCACTATTTCAAGGTGGTAAGAAAGTGGAGAAGCATGAGAAAATTACAATTAATGTAACCTATGGACTATAGTTAACAGAAATACAGTAATATTCCTGCATCAATGCCAAAGATGTACTGTGCTAATAATAGGGCAGTAAGGAAAAAGATACCATATGTATGCTATTGACAATAGTTCATGGCAATATTCTGATGATATTATCTCATAATTTATAACAAATATTCCACAACAATGTAGTGTGTTGGTGGAGGGGTGTTGTGTGAGAATTCCACATGTGTGCATGATTGTTATGTAAGTTCATAATTTCTATAATAAAATGTATATTAAAATAAAGAAAAAAATCTTATTGGTAGGATATTTGAAGGTTCAGTTTTAAAATAATCAATTTAATATTTGCTAGCACAAATGTCATATTTCATATTTAAGAAATTTGCAAATTTTAAACTAGCATTGCTCACAGAAAATTAAAATATTTAATTTAGTAATTTAGTAAATCTAATTTAGTAATTTTTTGTGATTTCTAATTTCAAAGGTAGGAGAAGATTTAAAACATTTAAACAATTTAAAACGTTTAGAGAATTTGAGATAAAATGTGTTTATTTATTCAGTTTAGGTAATTGACAGGTTGTTTGGTGAAATACACCAAAGGGTTGAATAATCAAGTCAGACTTAAACAGATTAAAGATGTAACTCAGACCCAAATGTACCTATTATTTAAAGCATACAGGAATTCAACAAAAGAAGTGAAATATTCTTCCCTTGGAGAAATCTGAGATCATCAACACAACTTGCCATAAATCCATCCTCTGATGTAATAGGGAAAGTTCCTATTCAGATTTAACATGTGAGGTTTACTCTAGGTAAAGCATAATGTTAACCCTTTCTATTCTTGTTGTTTATCAGATATTTTAAGTACAAGATTACTGATGTATTGAATTTATTAATGCAACTCAAATATTTTAGGTAATTTAATTGATTGAATTTTAAATAAATCTTTAAGATTTCATTTATTTAAAAACCATTAAGTGCCACTATGTTGAGAGCCAATACATGTGCTGGACATATATCAGAGTAAAAGGAAAGAAGAAAAAAGAAAATCTCTGTTCCTGTTTAGTGAATACTAAGTGGGTGGGAGAAAGACAGTAAATAATAAGCAACTAAATTATAATTGGTAATTGCTCAAGCAATATTATCTATTATAAGTGATATCAGAATTCTGGGTTGTGATTGAAAAATTTATTACTGTCATGAAGTAGGTGCATTGTCAAGGAGAATGGAGTAAAGATTTGAAGATGTTAGCATTAGTCATGTGAAAATCTAGGGATTAAACATAGGTAGGAAATCAGATCACACAGAGGTCTAAGACAAGACTGCATCTGGAATGCTGGAAGCAATCCCTGTAGCATAAGCAGAATAAATGGGATAAAAACACAATATGACGTGAGAGAGTTAATAGGAGACTATAGCACCTAGGGTTTTACAGGCTATTGATAGAACCTTGTTTCTAAATCTGATAGAAATGGGGAATCAGTATGATTTTGAGCAGATAAGTTTCATAATCTGACTTACATGTTAAAAGAATCCTTCTGGCTGCTTTGTTGAGATAAGATTGGGGGAGGGGCAAGAGTAAATTCAGAGACAATCAGAACACCATGGCCATAAACCAGGTAAAAAATGGTGGTCACTCAGCGCAGCGTAATTGCAGTAGATCAAGTGAAATTTAGTCAGATTCCAGATTTTATTTTAAAACATTTTATTATCCATCTTACTTCTTTCCTGTGGTCTAACTTTTTCTTCTATACCTCATATATTTTATAAATTAAAAATTATACCTATATCTATAATTAATTAGCATTCCTGGTTTTGTTGTAAGAATACTTTATAGGTCGTGAACTCTGTATATTTATATTTTATTAGGAACAACACAAATGCTTTCCTGGTAAAGTGATTTTTGGGGTGAGAGAAAGAGAGTGATCAAGGAAGAATACAAGTTTTTCAATCATAGCAACAGAAAAGATGAAGTTGCCAAAAACTGAGAGTGGGAAGTGTGTGAGTTTTACAGTTGGGAAACGGATTAGGAGTACAGTTTTTGACACGCTAAGTTTGTTGTGTGATATGGTGATATTGAGTAGATATTAGGATATAAAAGACTAGAGAACAGGTGAGAGAATCATTCAGATAATATAAATTAGAATGTAGTCAATGTAATAATTTCATTTAAAGCCTTTAGACTGGATGAAAGCATGAAGGGAATAAGTGTAGAAAAATATTAGAAAAGGTACAATGATTGATCCCAATATTAAAAGTTCAAAGAGAAGAGTGGGACTAAGTAAAAAAAGACAAGAAATTCCAGCAAGGTAGAAAAAACATGGAAACAATTAGTAGTTTGGACACCAAGTGAATAAAGTGCTACCAAAAGGAAAATAAAAATTGTTTCAGGCACTCTTTGTAGGTCAAGCAAGTTGGAGACTGAGGTTTAACCATTGGGTTCAGTATATAGAGGACCCTGATGATATTAAGAATAAAATTTTGTTGGTGCAGTAGAGACAAAAAAGTGATTGAGTAGATTTAAGAGAGATTAGAAGGAGACATGTTGAATACATCAATTATAGAAGGTATACTTAAGTAGTTTATTTTTTAAAGTCAACTAAAGAAATTATGGCACATAGGGAGAGAAACCATTGTAACAAAATAACACAATTCAATTGTATTTTTTTACTAGTCTTGAAAATAAGAAAAGTTTATTTTTAGTTCCTGCAAAAGTTCAGTATAAGTCTCTCATTGACATAGAGCTTTCCATCGTATTACTCTATTATACCCTAGGGCCTTGGAGTCTTTTGTTTCCAGTGGTGGAAAAATGGGAGCAAAGAATTACCAGGTATGTGCCATATATGCATCAGTACTGTTCCCCTTCAGTTTATCAGATTTCAGTCACATGAGCACTACTAACTCAAAGGATGCTGGGAAATCTAATCTAATTGTGTACCTACCATGAAAAGCATACCAATTTGGTGAACTACTAGACATGCTCTACCCAGGAAGCATTCTTGAAATGAACCGAAATGTTTTTATGCTTATGAATTTGATAAACTAAAGAAGGAAAAATTGATGATGTATTAACGGAGTAACTGCAGAATCATTTTCTGTGTGTAGGAGAAAGAGGATGCTATTTAAACACTATTGAAAGAACTAGCTTAGAAAGGAGCATGAAATAGTGTACCTATAAAAATAGCAGGGAAGACAAAGTGTGTAGATACAGATGCAGGCAGGTGGTTTGTGTGGTGGTAAGAATCTGTTGATGTGGCATTCTGGTAATTTTAATTTTTAGGATGGAGGAAGAAAAATTAGCAGCTGAGCTTATAGAAGGAGCAAACTTATTGGAGATTTGATAATAAAGAAAAATATATATAAAAGTTGTCTAGGAAATTGGTAGACTGAATGGGCTAAGAAAATATAGCATTGCTGTGGAAAAACTTTAAGGATCCTCTTAAATTTTACCACCTTGAATTTGAAATGAATCCATTTCTAATGAAACATAGCTCTATTTTTTTATCTATGTATACGTTCATTTGTTTTTCACTTCATTTTTTTCCAACTGTAGTCAGCACATGCCTACACATGGAATAGTTAGAGAGATGGTTTCACCATGGTTATGTTTTGTCAAATGAACCCAAGGTTTGAAAGAGAAATCAGAAAATTGAGGGTGTATACTAAGAAGTCATTATTATTATGGACTCTGGGTTTTGTTAAATTTATGACAAAGAATAAAGATATCATTTAAAGAATGGGAGATTATTAAAATGTTAGTAAGTCAGTGAATTTGAATCCTGGTTTGGTCACAGATTTGTTGGAATTTGCATTTCAGAAGAAATGTGTTATAAAGACAAGTGATGATAATGACATATTTAATGAAATTGAGAATGAGAAGTGGTTGCTTTTGTCATTTTCAATGCCTTCTTCAATACCTTGGAATCTAGGAATTTTCTTCAGCTTCTTGCTCTTCAGGAGTTCCTCGCCTTTCAGGGACCTATTCTGGCTCTCTCTGCTGAGTGTCCAATATACCATCAATAGAAATATTTTTTCATCCATTGTCTCCAGAAACTCAGGGAGGCTGATTCTAATATATCATGTCTATCATTTAGCTTTGTTTCCCTCAGATATAAGTTTCATTTCTCTTTCTGTCTCCACATTCAGAGAACATGCTTCAAGTTTCAAATGATATTCCCATGTAAATCCCACTCACTAAGTTTGAGGAGAAAGAGGTCTTAGTCCTGAACATTTACAGGAGATGCTGGTGATTCATCATGGCAATAGCTTTTTTTAAGGAAATCTCATAATACATCCTTTCTCCTATCTGCATAAGATTTTGTTTAATATTTTTGATCTATTACAAGAACTACTGAATTGATTTTTTAATATTTATTTTTATATTCTTCAAAGATATATGAACCTTACACTCACTTTGGTGTCTGACATCTGTGATAGAAATGCCTGTTGAGATGAAGACAAAAAATATCCATTTAACAACTTGTTATGTAGATTTTGACAATGTTGTTTTATAAAAATAAGATAATAATTTAAAATTCAAGTAACTGCAAATAGTATATGCCAAGGAAGAAACCCAGTGTCATAGAAAATGGCAAGGAACTTAATTGGCACAGTTACACAAAAGTCAAATGTAGAGAAGATTTAAAAGATCAAAGTAATATGGTAATCCATTATATCTTTTTATGTAACATTTTATGTAATCTAAGTATCTTTTAAAAATAAATAAAAATATATATTTTTAAAAAATCAGAGCAAGGCAGTTTATCACCACTGTCAAGACAACAGTCAGGCAAGTGAGATATCTAGGGCATAACATATAAGGAGACACTCAACTTCTCTCCAAATTTACTAATTTCATTATATTTTGTAATTTAGGAACGTGTGTCATCACCTCACCGACACCTAAATTAGAGGTGTTATCTAAGACAATGCCCTAAGTTTCCCCATAGCCACAGGTAACCAAGTGCATTATATTCACATTTCCTGATCTTGTTCACAGATGAATGTTTCTCTCAGTCCACACAGTATTTCAGCATCTTTTCATCTTGTCTATACTATATTAAAGATCTTTTACTTTATCTTCCTTTACCCACACCATTCTTCTAAAGTCAACCATCCTCATTTCTGCCTACTGGACTGATCATTCTAAAATGTAAAAGCAGTCGTTCCATGCCTTTTTTTAAACCTTGCAATGGTTCCCCATTGGACAGGTGTCTTATTTTTCCAAGCTGTTATGATAAATGCTACACAATGGGTTGTCTTCAAAAACAAGCATTTATTGTCTCACATTTTTTGAACACTTGAAATGCAAAATCAAGATATCATCAAGGTCATGCTATGTTTTGGGGTCAGTAGACTTCTAGGGATAGCAATCCTCTGTCATATTGAAATGCCCTTGCTCTCCTACTGTGTGGTTTTCTCTGACTTCCTATTTTGGATTTCTTCTCTTTATAAGGCTTCCAGTAATATGAATTAAGACTCACCCTGATTCAGTTGGCCCTTCCTAACAAGGAGCTTGGTAAATTCTATTCACAAATGACTCCAAACCAGACCCACCTTAACACAAAGATACTATTTACAAATTGGTCCACACCCACAGGAACAAATTTAAGAACATGTCCTTTCTGGGGGTACGTGATTCAAATTCTACCCCAGGTGAGTAATGAAGTTTGCCTCTATCATTTTATTTTTCCCAGCATATCCCTGCAGTTTCCCAATGTATCATACTGTTTTGTTCATCAGGGTCTTTGCTCTTACCCCAAGTCTTTTCCCATAGATTTATGGATTTCTGTCAGAGCATGCTTTATCACATTTATCATTTAATTGAATCAAATTTCCCTGGAGGTGAGCATATACATATTCATTCCCTTTGTTCATACATCTAATAGAATTACTCAAAATGTAGCAATTTTACTACACATGTATGCTGAAGGAATAAATATAACAGATATAATAAAAACACCAAAATTAAATAGTATTTAAAATAGGCTGAGTTGAATCCTTCCATTTCTAAAAGTATAAAATATTTTTTTGTCTTTCAGAATTAACTAGACCATGCAATCCTGATGCACACTCTAAAATTTTAAAGTTATCAGTAGATGACCATGTTGTATTAATACAAATTCTTCCTTCACAAAAGTAAGCATCATGTACTTAATCATCCCTTCAATCCCCAAGGGTCCTTTCAGCACCCTAAAATGAGTCCCTCACCCCAGGCCCAGGAGGTCTAATAATGCTGAAGGATTGCGATCTGGGATGGAATGAATGCCTCACACCATTATATCAGTTAAGTTTTAGGCTAAAAGTTTCCTGAAGAGAGCTGTAAACCCATCTCCCAAGACAGGTTCAGATAATTACCTGAGCTGTTTACATTTTTGTTTCTACTTATCTGTGTACATAAATTCTACAGATACTGTGATGGTTAGGCTAATGTGTCAACCTGGCCAGGTAATGACACCCAGTGTTCCAGTCATGCAAGTACTGGGCTAATTGTAATACAAGGGCATTTCATGGACTTTAATCATCAGTGAGTTGATTGCATAGATGGCTGATTACATCTACAATCAACTGAGGAGATTGTGTCAGCAATGAGTGACGTGTCTTCCAATCAGTTGAAGGCCTTAAAATATGAAGTGACTTCAGCATTCAGAGAGAGAATCCCCATCTCTACTTCAGATAGCCAATGTCTCCTGGGGAGTTCAATGAGGACCTCCATCTGAGTCCCTGGCTTGTAGTCTGTCCTATGGAATTTAGATTTGTGCATCTCCATGGTTGTGTGAGACAATTTTATAAAATCTCATACTATTTAGAGAAATCTCCTGTCCATTCTGTTTCCCTAGAGGACACTGACCAACACATAGACCATAAGTAAAACGAAACTCATAATTTTTAAATTCTATAATTTCATAAAATAAACTCAAAGTGAAATTGAGAATAATATTGTTAGTTTGTTTTTTTTTTATATTCAGGGGCCTTCCCATCCTAATTTTGATTATTTTATATTCAGGGGCCTTCCCATCCTAATTTTGTAGCTGGCAATACATACGTAATACCTAAAATTTACTATTGAACAACTTACAGTTAAATTTAATTGAGACATTTTATGATACCAATAACATTTTCTCCATTTCAAAAAACCAGGAATAAATGGTAAGCAGTTCTCAGAAATGACAGTGATGCTATTTGTAATCAACAAAAATCACATTTTTCTCAGTTTTGTAATGTTCTTTTATCTATAATTAATATCTATAACAAAAATTCCTTAGAGAATTACAGCATTTAGTTTCCATCAGAATGAATACACATTAACACACACTACCCAGATACAGAAAAAGACACAAACATATTAAAAGTTCAGTCTCAAAGTCTTACTATA
>JAQZBX010101239.1:0-11279 GCA_029593785.1 Cabassous unicinctus
TCAATAAACCCATAGCTCCCTTCTCCACTCTTGCAGTTATTTAAGGCAGATTTGTGGTGCTCGTGATATAAATTTTACCAATTAATCAATAAGAATTGAAATTTGCTTGACTCATTAATGCCATCATCATTTACTCAAATTTGTATTATTTTAATGATGGTGATTTTGAAGGTAACGTTCCTATTGGAGTAGCAATTACTTGGGGGTGGGGGTGGGGTTAACTGTTCACTCCCCTGGGTTTTTAATCAATTGGTAGGGCCAAAGGCAAAAATTAATTAGAGATTACAAAAACCCTCCTTCATTATATTAAATGGCTCATTGAAAACAAATAACCCCACCTGAATTAACTACATGAGTTCACAGATTAAAGAAATTGAACTGACTTCATTAAGAGTGATTTTCAGTCCCAAACTGAGACTAACAAAATGTTCAAAGGCTGTCTATGTCTTGAGGAAAGCTGGGAACCTCGAGTTTATCCTGCCGTTTCTAGTTGCTCCAGACATTTGCTAGACCCCAAGGTCTATTATGACTTGATTAAAACTAAGGTGCTTTCAGTCATTGGCAAATGCCATACATATAATGATTGAAGTCAAGGGAACCAGGTCCTGACGTATGTTGATTTTTGCAAAATATATGGTTATCTAACTCTTTGATAGCAAGATCAAAAAGCTGTTTGAGTTCTGTAATGAGACTTCAATGTGAGCTTACAATGTTCCTACACTTGAATTTTTTTTTTTTTCAAGAGAAAGATAAAATATACCATGAATGAATTTGTCATTAATTCTCCTTGGATATTGCAGTTTTTATTGGTCTTACAAATTAAACATATAGAGCATATTTATCTCTACCCCCATACTTATACTATGAATTAAGAAAAAAATGGATTAATTTCATTGTGGAAGGTGCAATAAAAGCTTTCTATAGGGTACCCTCCTTTCTATTTACATAAATGACTATGGACTTTTATGGATTATTATAAAATAATTTATAAAAGATACTATCATCTTCATTATAGAAAATACCAAAGAGGATAAGAAAGTAAACTAAAAGCATTTATGACTCTGCTATTCAAAGACCACTACTATAAAAAAGCTATATGTATATATATACCCATGAATTTATCTTTTACAAAACTGATTGCATGTTGATTTGAAAAACTGATTTCACATTACATACAAATATAGATATTGGATTGTTCCTCTTAATTGTATATCATGAGTATGTCTTCATTACTGTAAACATTCCCCAAAAGGCATTTTTTAACAATTAATTTAATGTTGCAATCCTCCCTTCCTTCTCATCATTTCTTTTACTTTTCTAAAGATGAATGCACATGTTAAGATTATAGTTTTTGGGTAATTCCTACCTGGACTGACATTTATTACTCTGTGACTATCTTCAAGCTCTAAATCTATTTTCCAGCCATAATTTTATATTTGTGGAATAAGGATATTTTCTTCCTAAAAATGCTTTGAGGAATACTTGAAATACTGTATTTGTAAGTTTTTAACAAAGTATCTAAAATGCAATAATACTCAAAAAAGCTATTGCTTTTATCCTATAATCTTTTAATAAAATAAATAATTTTTAAGATATCAGCATTCAGTGTTAATGAATTCCATCTTAAAGGTAAAAGCAAAGGAGTAGTAGCTTCTTAAGACTGGCCTCTATTGGTGAGCATCATCTTTAATTTCCCTGACTTTGAAAAATTACCCAAGAGATATATCCCATTAATAAGGTGTCATTTGACCTTAGTCCAGCTCAAGTTTGTTGCCTGCACTCCCGTTATTTTCCTGGAGTTGCTCACTTTTCCTGTCTGCTTCCACTACTGAGAGCCATCTCTGCCCATAGCAAAGTAAGTTCCCTCTCCACAGAGATGGAATTACCTGACACACATTTTAAGCAGCTTACTTACAAGCTCTTTAATTATTCTATAACTAATGCATTTGGCACTGAGCTTTGACTCCCAAAGAAGTTAGGGGAAAATTATTTTAAAGCTAAGGAAGTAGCCCTAAACATTATATTTTCATTATTAGTGATGTATGATTTTAGGACAGTGGTATTATCAATTGTGGATATAAATAAATATCTTTTAAAATGTCCCAACCATTCTTTGTCCTAATAATTGTGCCTCAAGAAAATAATCATGGATGGGCACAGAGATTCACCTGCAATAACACTCAGCATAAAATAATTTATGAAATTGAAGATTAAAAACAACTTACATCTCCAATAATATTAAAAAAACAGCATAATAATGTATGTTTTTGTCAAATGTAGTAGATGAATAATAACATCAGGAAAGATTTTATGAGCAAATAATGAAAGGAAGGACTAAAAAACATGCATTGTGGTCCAATTTTGTAAAAATAAAAATACACTTAAATATACAAAAGACTGTCAATCTCTAGTGTGTTTTTGTTTAAATTTCCCAATGTTATACAATCATAATGTATAACATGTTTAATAAGCAGGATTAAGAAAGTTATTTTATTTAATGTACAACACCTTGGTAATTCAATTTAACATTGCCCAGTAAATGTGTTTTTTTCGCTAGCACATTGCATGGACTCTGTCATTGTCAATGATAATATACGTATAACCCTTGAGATCTGTCCCTCCATCTTTTGTGAATGTGACAGAATCAATAGGAGTTCAGTACCCTTTTGCTATAACAATATAGAACATAGATTGACATTTAAATCTTTATTGCTTTGTATGGTAGGCAGAATAATAGCCCCAAAAATGTCCATGTCCTAATCCCCAAACCCTGTATATATGTTACCTTATGTGGCAAAAGGGACTTTGCAGATGTTATTAAGGATCTTGAAATGTGGAGATGTTCCTGCACTATGCAGGTGGGTCTGATTTAATCACAGGGGCCTTAAGAGTGAAAGAAGGAGGCAGGAGAGTAAGAGTTAGAGAAGAAGTGACCATGGAAGCAGAGACTAGAATGATACGATTGCTGGAAGAGAGTCAAAAGCCAAGGCATGCAGGCAACTTCTAGAAGCTAGAAAAGGCAACGAAATGGTGTATCCTGTAGAGCCTCCAGAAGGAACACAGGCTGACACCTTGATTTTAGGACTTTTGGGCTCCATAATGATACAATAATAAATTTGTGGTTTTTAAGCTACTAAGTTTATGTTAATTTGTTACAGCAGCAATATGAAACTAATACACTCTACTTTCTTGGTAATTCTATCATAGAACCATGTCAGACATTCAGAAAAATCTTGTCTGGCTTCTTCTTCTAACCTCACAAGGGTGATTTCAGATATTTCCCCAAAAGTAAGCATTCACTACCTCAGTAATCAAATTAAAAAAACAACCTTCAACTTTCCAATGGTAACAAACAATCTATGATTAGGGTTAACATTTAAAAACCAGAGCAAGAGCTATCTTTGACTCCGAGAGGAATGTGAATAAGAAGGAACCCATGGTAACATCTTTCAGCCAGGGGTTCCCCACCTTGTACTCTGCTGTGTACCGGCAGTTGAACGTGCCTGCCACAAGAACTGGTGAAAAGGGGGTTATAAGCTGTATGATGACAGTTTCCCACACTTTATGGAAGGGGCAAAGCCAAACACATACAGCTGCAACACACTGGATAATATTGTTTTGTAAATCACAACAGCAGAACTAGACACAAGTTCTAAATGTGCCACAATACTTCTAAGGATCTCTCGTTTATCTCTTAATTAATGTATTTCTAATCACAAAATTATAAAAATTCAATGAAGAAGTCTCAGAAGACAATAAAAAGCATGTGGTAAGAATAAATAGCCTGTAATACTGACAATTAAAATTTTAGTATGTCCCAGTTTCTCTCTCTCTCTCTCTCTCTCTCTCTCTTCCCACCCCCACTTCATCTCTCTCTCAGAGATTTTATAACCTTTATTTTTCCAACTGAATACAGTTACATAAGAAAAAAACAGTAACAAAAGCAAAAACAGCAACTATCATTCTTCTCTAGAGTCACACTGTAATATATATTATCTAGAGTCCTGCTTTTATCACCTAGTTACTAATTTTATTATCTGCCTATTCAGTATATTTGGAGGTTTCCAGGATTATATATAGTGTTATGCTGGTGATCTAAACTATAGAAGAATGGCCCCTGTTCAGAAAATTCAAGAACAAAGCATTTTGCCTCAAATATATGGATATTTCAAATAATTGAGGCACACAAATGGCTGAGATAATATTGGTCAAATTTCCAATTGACTTTGCATGTATAAACTAAAACAGTGTACAATGGTGACCGTTTTTCAAGGTATCCCACTTAAATTAATGAAGTCTAATTTCCAAATGACATGTATTTTACAGGTAGTTCTTGAAACAGTTCTTTCTTATTTTTTTTTAATTGAAAAAATTTTCTAAAATGTGGTAAGGACTGGCTGGAGGCCTTGGAATGTAGGAAATCCAAGCCGCCTGGTTGCACAATCCAAATGTAAACAACCTTCCTTGTCATTTGTTCTCATAGTGTTTGGGACACCTAGTTATTTCACTTTATTGAAATTTCTCTCATGAAAAATGCATGGAACAACCTTCACTTCTGCCAGAACGTCCTGTATTTACTTCACTGGGTGCAGTGAAGATTTGTTCATAAACATATGGAAAGCCCTTGTACTGTCTGAGGCAAGCATAGAACAAGAATTATTCTGACTGCTCATAGTGGGGAAAAAAGTGTAACATAGATAAACTTTGCACTGGCACTAACTTTTCCTCTAAAATCTTTCCAGAACATTTCTGCTACCCTGTGCTCTCTCTATTCACAGCATGTGCCCTGGACCCAGTGTGACAAGGAACTCTCTTGTTGGCTTCAGTCTGGACTGGGGGAGCTAAGACTTTATGTTCCTGATGTCAGGAACTTATTACTGTGAGGGTCCAGGGCCCAGGCCCCCACTAAGTCCCCAGCATGCAGCTGCCTGTGTGACCTAGGCATAAGTTACCCTCCCCAGAGGGGAGAGAATGCATAGATGGTATCATACACTATAATCTTCCCAAAGCAGTAAGCGTCCTTGATAAATGTCCTTTCAATGGACGTAGTGAAAACATCACCAAGCCCCATGTGCGCCATCATGAGACCCTAGCAGGAACTCTATGTGCATAGCCTATGTAATGTCCTTCCCTGTGACCCCTTACATCATCCCTCGTTTTACCTGTCTCTTTGCAGAGAGCTAATTTCACTCATTATTTGACTGGCTGCCGTCGAAGATTCTCTCCTGTCCGTAAGTCCTAATAAAGCTTACGCCTGAATAAATGCCATAAATCTCACGGCCTCACCGACTTGTGCCTTTCAGGAGTTGCGTTGTAACAATTGGTGAGCCATGAGCAGGAGACCAAAGGACCACCAGCAGTAGTGAGCATGAGCTCAGGAAAAGAAAAATACATGGGAGAAATCCTGGGTTGGCTTGTAACATCCATATGGGGAGGGATGGCTACCCTCCAGGACAAGTGGGAAATGCCAAGAGAATATGGGCATGCCCAAAAAACTCCAGAAGGTATGCTATCTGTGCTACAGCAGATAGCAGAGCAGCTGCACTTAAATAAGGAAAAGGGAGACTGCCAGATAGTAGCAGCTAGAGTATGGCCCCTGTTAGGAGACTTGTGGGTGGCTACCGAGACAGAAGAAGCGCAAAGGCCTTTATGCACTGCTTAAAAGGAAAGTTAAAGTTAAAAAGGGATAAGTCCTAGGACAGGTAGAGATGAAAGATTCCCTAACTGATCGCCTGCACTGAGATGATGATCAGTTACATTGCAAAACTGTGAAAAATGGAAGAGTTTAATGGGATGTTATTTTGACAAAGTTTTAAGTTTTATTCACATTTTATTTTGATCAGAATTTTTATCAAGGTGTTAAAATGAACTTCCAGTTTTGAATCAATAGCTTACTCTTGACCTTAGAGTCTGTCTAAGTATATTACTAAAGAGTAATCTAGAATATATGTGTTAAATGTCTGTCTGTCTAAACTGCTAAATTAGTGCTTAACTGCATTTATACTGCTCAAGTATGCCTAACTGGTTGCTGGTTACTAATAAAAGTGTTTCCAAGAATGAGCTTGCATATTAAAGGCAACACTAATTCCAGAGGAGATCTTAAAAGCAGTAAAAGTCAGAGATGTGAAATGATGGAGAGCTTGGAGGCAGCCATACCAAAGGAATGAGAATTATGAGTCAGATTAGTGAGTTTCATGTTTCTGTTGGTGTGTCTTAACTATTTTTGTGCTTGTCTGTTTGTTCAGTGTATATTTTCATACTTCTGGATGGTAATATTAAATTAACAAATGAAAATTTTTAAAAGAGCTCTATTCAAATGGCCAAAAATTAAATAAGCACTTATATTGATAATGAATACTCCTGGAGTCCAAATTAGAAAAGCCAAATAGGATAAAAAGTCATATAAAATCTGACTAAAGAAACATTTAAAAAGTTTATCCTGAATTCTTCCATAATCTTTCTATAGCGTATCCTACCCCCAGGGTCTTCTCCTAACCTTGACTGAATTCCAGTAAAACCAGTTGAGAACACTAAGTGGATGGGCTGGGTGTGAAAAGTTAAAGGAGGTGTGAGTTTAGCCTAGATTTCTGTCTACTAGGCCTGGAAATTAAAATGATAGGGACAGAGGGGATATTACAGAATAAACCTTGTTTTGTATAGTCTGCCCCAGTTAAATTTTAACAGCTTTTGAGATAACAGTAATAATCCAATGGCCAAATTTCAGTAAGTAAACAAAAAGCCCTTGAAAGCTATGGAAAGATTTTTCTAAATTATGATTAAACAAATTAAAAAATTTTATTCCAGAACTTGGCAGTCAGTATGCTTTTAAGGTTATTTACAATTTTACAATTTTATTAAAGAAAAAAAAAAGAGATTTTAGCCTCCTGTGAAGGAAGGAAGAAAAAAGAACATCTCTTGTATAAACTATAATGGTTTCAATTTTATTTAGCTTGGGTGTAATTTCTCTAGGTTTATAGGATACTAATAAAATAAATTACATTATATGTATTAAATCTTTAAGATGTTAAAAATTGTAAGTTTGTGTTTAATAAAATTGAGGTCTGTCCTAAATTAGTATTATATGTATTAAATCTTTAAGATGATGAAAATTGTAAGTTTTTGGCTAATGAAATTATTGCAAACTTCTTTTTAAAAAACTGTTCTTGCCTAAATTGAAATGAATAGTTTTGTTGTTGTTTTTTTCCTTCACAGAACTGAATGAGGGATATGAGACTTAAAAGGATATAGAAAGAAGTAAAAAATTTGTGGAAATGAATTCATAGTCAATGCTGACTAAAATTTGATGTTTGTTTAAGGGAATATGCTTTGTCCTAAGATAAGATGGTGGGTTTTCATAAAATCAGGATGGAAATATGTAAGACAAAGCTTGAATGAATACAGAAAGTTGTAGAAGATATTGTAGAAGGTAGCATTAAGTAAGGGAATGTGTTTTTTAAAGGAGAAATTTGTCTTGAGATAAAGTAATTAGTCTATATGGTTATGGATAGTTATTGGACGTTTGTAAGTGCATGCTCTAAACTGAAATATTTAAATGGCTAATTCCAGGGAGCCATTATTAAATAGAAACTTAAATTGATGTTGATAACAAAAAGTAACTTCATAACAGGGAAACCTGTTAGAGGCCACCTCAATCTGCATATTAAAGTGGTGATAGGGTGAAGATAATCTTGATTTCATTGGGAATCTTAGATTTTCATAAAATAATGGAGAGTGCATTTTTTCCTGTACTGCTAAAATAAAATACCTGTTAATTTGTATAATCATGGTAAAGGTGTAAAGGTAAAAAGTAAAGCACTAAAAAAGTTAAGTTCATTTGATAAGCTGCATTGGAAGTATTTAGAAAGTGTATGAAAATTAAAAGATATAGACTTCAGTATTGTCAAAGTCTCTTGTGCCTTGAAGCCAGGCCCCCAGTATCCTTGCATGGTGCCTCTCCATTTGAGTTATTGGCTAGGATGGTCACTAAGACCCCTAAAATAATAACAGGATCTACCACATCTTTGGACATCCCCTGAAGTGGATGGAAAGTACGTTGAAGTTTAGGACTCCTGCAGCAGCTGGTGATGACTTGATATGACCAGATTTACAATGGACACTGCCTCCAAATTGGCTCTATTTCATAGTGCTGAAGGGTGCTATGCACAAGGCTGGTGAAATACTGGAGCCTACGTTCCTAGCTTCTCTCTGGTATCAACTGTGTTGCAGCATGTTGGCTGTGTGGACATACCAAGTGGAACAAAAATTACCAGAGTGATGTGAGTGGAACTTAAACAGATACAATTGGCATTATGGCCTGCCCCCATGGAGAGACAATATGTATGGTATTGCAAACCTAGAACTTAGATCTATTAACTGCAGCTCAAAGAGTAACTTGTGCATTGATTAGTGCATTGATTAGTATTAAATGCTGTACCTATATACCTGATGAATATGATATCTCTTCTATTCTATATCATATGCAGAGGGATATTAAACATGTTAAAAGTCTTGGTAAACTTAATTCATTTTCTAAGTAATTAATGAATGTGTCTATAAGATAAAAGAATGGCTCTCTTAAGGACTGTCTTCATTTTGCTTGCCATATGCTTATCTTATTGTTGCCTATATTGTCTTTGTGAGTTTACTTCTAGGGCAGTGCCTCTCTTCATACCTCTCCTAGCTGTCCTAGGCATAACCACCACTCTGGCAACTGGGGATGGAAGTTTTCTAGACAGCATTTGATACCTACAAGATCAAGCCCATCAACTTTGGGAGGATGCAGCCTCTGGAGGCATCTTTCTCATTCCCATGCTCCAGTATGTCACGGCTGGCCCCTCTTTGGGGCCACTTACTACCATTTTCTTTATTCTTTTAGTAACTAAGTTTATTTCTTCTGGAATCAATGCCTCCCAGAGCAAGGTATTAGTCGTGCAGGGATTTCATCCAGTTCCAACCATGGTGCTGGACCCACCTTTCCGCAACCTCAATAGAATAGCCAGGGGGGTTCATACCTGGTCAGGCAGGTTCTACTGCCCCTAACCAGCAAGATGCAGCTAGAGAAGAATGACCATCACCCTTCAGCTCCCCTTAAGAATAAAGGTGCAAACTCTCTGAGGGGGAAGTTAAGGCAGATTAGTATGGGAAACAGGGAAGGTGGCTGGTCAGAATAAAGCCCACCAAAGACCCTGGTCATGAGGTCCAGTTTGAAAGTCCCGGACTACTTTGTTATCTATTAATGGAAATGTTGCTTGTATACTGTTAGACCAGCATGATCTGCCCCTTATTTTTCCTGCAAATTGGACAGCATGGAACACTTTGCTGGCATGGCAGAATATGACCCATCGACAAGTTTGGAACAAGATTTTCTCATTTAAGACTGAGATTCAGCTGCCGTCTTTCAATAAGATGCATAATTATATATTTTTCCCTTGTAAGGGAACAGGTGAGTAAGCCCCAGGCTTTATTAGGATATGCTTTATATATAATGGTTTAAGATAGTTAATGGCTGAGTCTGTCACCCTAGACCACTTCGTCCCAGTCTGCATGGAAGGACAAGATGGAATTCGTGATGTGGGATGGTTACTCCTGAGTTGTGTAATTTTACTATCAAGGCTAGATATGGGGGAATGCGTGCCCCCTGGTGATTCTACCTATTGACTTTTTTATGCCAGGTGGTGATAAAATTGTCACTGAAAAATACACAAGGTCTTTAGCCAATCACACTGCTCAAGCCCTTAATGAATCCAAAATAGCAATTTCCGTAGTAAACAAAGAAACTACCCAACTACAAAAGGTAGTTTTACAAAATAAGATGGGTTTAGATATTCTTACTGTGTCACAAAGTGGGACCTGTGCCCTCATTAATGTTCAATGTTATGTATATGTTACTCCTATTATTCTGTTGTCTTTCATACTGTTGTTATGGGAAGTGGATGTAATGCTTGTCCAATGGTCAACATAGGCTGCTGTGTGGGGGTGGATTGTGGGGGTCCAGGGCCCAGACCCCCACTAAGTCCTCAGCACGCAGCTGCCTGTGTGACCTAGGCATAAGTTAAAGGTTAACAACCCTGCCGAGAGGGGAGAGAATGCATAGATGGTATCATAAACTATAATCTTCCCAAAGCAGTAGGTGTCCTTGATAAATGTCCTTCTTATGGGTGTAGTAAAACCATGTACGCCATCATGAGATCCTAGCAGGAATCTGTTCTCATACCTTATGGAATGTCCTTATTATCACCCCTATGGAATGTCCTTGTTCTGAGACCCCTTATATCGCCCCTCATTTTTCCTGTCTCTTTGCAGAGCACTAACTTCATTTATTCTTTGACCTGCCACCATCAAAGATTCTCTCCTGTCCAATAAAGCTAATGCCTGACTAAATGCCAGGTGTGTTCTCTGGTCTTGCGGCCTCACCTACGCGCGCCCTTCAGGAGTTGGGTTGTAACAATTACTTAAACTGCAAATTGAGATAAGGTATTTGGAAACAATTCTATGAACTTTTTGATATGACATGTCCTATAAAGGTATAAATATGTAATTTAGTTACTTATTTTTTAAAAAAACATTTAACTGAAAAAAATAATATTACAAGAAATTAAAACTAAACATGAGATCCATAGCATAGAGAAGTACTGTGGGGAATGTTGTGTTTTTGATATTTTCAGCTAAATTTTCCCCCAGTTAGTTGAGTGAAAATGTACAGCTATCAACCTTGGTTAACACAAAGGAAACACAGGATGTCAACTTTTAAAAGAGATTTTTGCCTTAAAAATGTGGGTTTCTGTGTGTGTGTGTGTGTGTGTACCACAATATAGATTTCTTGATTTTAATCAACTTATGTTACAAGTTAATCATTTTCTAAATTACTTAGCTACACAATCTAAACCCCACCCCCACACCATATCATACTACCTATTACCATTTAAAAATCAAGTAGCGGGAAGCGGGTGTGGCTCGGTGGATGGAGCCCCCGTTTACCATGTGGGAGGCCCGGGTTCATGTCCCGAGGCCTCCTTGTGGGGGCACGCAGGCCTGGGCGGTGCGGTGGGCTGATGCAGCAACCTCACGGCGGCAGGAAGCGGGTGTGGCGCAATGGATAGAGCACCCATTTACCATATGAGAGGCCCCGGGTTCGCTTCCCCGGGCCTCCTTGTGAGGGCAGGCCGGCTCGCGCGGCGCCGTGGGCTGATGCAGCAAGACCTCACAGCAAGGGGGAGATAAGCAGACACAGAGAAGACACGCAGCGAATGGACACAGCAGCACAAGCAGCAAGGGGGGGA
>JAQZBX010101240.1:0-11277 GCA_029593785.1 Cabassous unicinctus
GTTTATTGTAAATTATGATTTAACTACTAACGTAACTAGTTTAGGATTATTGCGTACACAGTTAAGAAAAACAATAGTCTTGCAAATTTAACTGTACATATGATTTCGGTGTGATGCCATATCTTACAAATAATCCTGGTTAATTTAAGCCTATATAGAAAATGAATTTCTTTAGATCTTTGTAAGAATTTTAAAAAGTTAACTACAAGCAAGAAACTACTGCCTAGAAGATAGTTTAGGATCTTGATAACCTTTTAGATAAAAACAATAAAGTTTAACCACAAGCCTATCATAAAGTTTAACCACATGTCTAGCATATCTAATCTTAACATCAGAGCAAGAACTACTAAGCCGTAAGTTACTGTTCCTAAAAGTTAACATCTTGTCGCCATGGAACTAAAAGAGCTTATCTCAAGTCAATATTGCATCTGCAACCTTGCATAACTTCAAAAAGAATGCTTACGCTTGCCAAAAAATAGAATATAAAAACTGTGCTTATCTTACAATAAAGTCAGTCATTGATTCTCACTTGACTTGGAGTGCGACTCATCATTCTCGCCGACTTCCTTAACCACCTTCAGCCTGCTCCCTCATGCCTCGGCTGGACCGCGGCACAGGAAGACATGGACCAGTCCAATGAACAAACTAAAAACCAGGAAGAGATGCAGAACATCGAACAACTAATCAAAGTTTTCCAAACAAATATCATGTACCAACTTAATGAAGTGAAGGAAGAGATTAAGGATATTAAGAAGACACAGGGAGAACATACTGAAGAAATTGTAAACATACTTAAAAAGATAACAGATATGATGGTGATCAATGGCACAATCCAAGAAATCAAAAAGATGCTGGATTCACATAACAGCAGATTTGAACAGGCAGAAGAAAGAATTAGTTATGTGGAAGACAATACATCTGAAATCAAACAGATAGTAGAACAGATAGACAAAAAGAAAAAATTCAGCAGGGACTCAGGGATTTAACCGACAACATAAAATGCACAAACATATGCATTATGGGCATCCCAGAAGAAGAAGAGAATGGAAAGGGAAGAGAAGGTGTGTTGAAGGAAATAATGGCTGAAAACTTCCCAACCCTATTGAGAGAGATGGATGTGTATATCCAGGAAGCACAGCATGCCCCAAACAGTATAAATCCCAAGACATATACTTGTCAAAATATCCAATGTTCAAGACAAAGAGAAAATACTCAAGGCAGCAAGAGAAAAGAGAACCATCACATACAAGGGAAGCACAATAAGATTAAGTGCTGATTTCTCATCTGAAACCATGGAGGCAAGAAGACAGTGGTATGACATAGTCAAAGTACTAAAAGAAAAAAAATTACAGCCACAAATTCTCTTTCCAGCAAAACTGACATTCAAAAATGATGGAGAATTCAAGATATTCACAGATAAATAGAAATTAAAAGAGTATACCAATAAGAAACCTGCCCTTCAAGAAATAATAAAGGAAGTTCTACAAGTTGAAAGGAAAAAAGAAGGGAGAGAGAGTTGGAGGAGAGAATAAAAACAACTAAAAACACAACAACAGAAACAAAGCAACATATGACATACATTAACCCAAAGAAAATATGGCTGAAGTAAGAATTTGTTGCGAGTAATAACACTGAATGTTAATGCATTAAATTCACCACTTGAGAGACAGAGATTGGCAGAATGGATAAGGAAATATGATCCATTTATATGCTGTCTATAAGAAACCCACCTTCGACCCAGGGATTCAAGGAGGCTGAAAGTGAATGGCTGTAAAACAGTTTTACAAGCTAACAATAGCCAAAAAAGGACAGGAGTAGCTATTCTAATATCAGACAAAATAGACTCTAAATGCAAAACTATTGTAAGAGACAAAGATGGACACTATATATTTGTAAAATGGGTAATATCTCAAGAAGAGAGAACAATCATAAACATTTATGCACCTAATCGGGTTGCCCCAAAATACATGAGGCAAACTCTGGAAAAACTAAGTGGAGAAATAAATGCTTCTACAATTATAGTGGGGTGCTTTAATACACCATTATCATCATAAGACAGAACATCTAGAGAGAGAATCAGTAAAGAAACAAAGAGTCTGAACAATACATTAGAGGACCTGGACTTAATAGAAATATACAGAATACTGCACCCAAATACAGAAGGTTTACATTCTTCTCAAGTGCACATGGATAATAATCCAAGATAGACCACATATTAGGCCACAGAACAATTCTCAATGAGTTCAGAAAGACTGAGATTATACAAAGTAATTTCTCTGACCACAATGGAATGAAATTGGAAATCACTAAGGGCCAGAGAAACAGATTAGGCACAAAGATATGGAAGTTAAATGACACACTCTTAGACAAACAGTGGGTCAAAGAGGAAATCTAAAAAGAAATCAGTAACTACCTTGAAACTAATGAAAATGACAACACAACATATCAAAACCTATGGGATGCAGTGAAAACTCTCCTAAGAGGGAAGTTCATAGCCTTAAATACATATATTAAAAAAGAAGAAAGAGCTAAAATTGAAGAACTAATTGCACACTTGGAGGAATTGGAAAAACAACAACAAACTAAACGTAAAAGAAGTAGAAAGAAGGAAATAACAAAGATTAGCACCGAACTAAATGAAATAGAGAATAAGAAAGCACTAGAAAAAATAAACAAAACCAAAAGCTGGATCTTCGAGAAGATTAATAAAATTGACAAACCCTTAGCCAGACTAACAAAGAAAAAGAGAGAACAGATGCAAATACACAAAATAAGGAATGAACAAGGGGATATCACTAATGGCCCCACAGAAATAAAGAGTATCATAAGAGGATACTTTGAAAAATTACATGCCAAGAAGAATGATAATTTAGAGGAAATGGACAAGTTTCTAGAAACTCACAAACAGCCTACATTGAAGAAGGATGAAATTGATGAACTCAACAGTCCAATTGCAAGTAAAGAGATAGACTCAGTCATCAAAAACCTCCCAACTAAGAAGAGCCCAGGACCAGATGGCTTCAGGCTGAATTCTACAAAACATTCTGTAAAAAGCTAACACCAATCCTGCTTAAGGTCTTCCAAAAAATAGAAGTAAAAGGAATATTGCCTAACTCATTCTACGATGCCAGCATTACCCTAATACCAAAACCAAAGAAAGATACCACAAGAAAGGAAAATTACAGACGAATTTTTTTAAGGAACCTAGATGCTAAAATTCTCAACAAAATACATGCTAATCACATTCAACAACATATCAAAAGGATTATACACCATGACCAAGTGGGTTTCATCTCAGGTATGCAAGAATATATAAGAAATATAAGAAAATCAATTAATGTAATACACCACATAAACAGATTGAAAGAAATAATCACATGATCACCTCTATAGATGCAGAAAAAGCATTCGACAAAAACAGCACTCTTTCTTGATGAAAACACTGCAAAAGATAGAAATAGAAGGAAACTTTCTGAATATGATAAAGGGTGTGTATGAAAAACCCAAAGCTAACATCATCTTCAATGGTGAATTCCTAAAAGCCTTCCCTCTGATATCGGGAACAAGACAAGTATGCCCACTATCACCACTTCTATTTAACATTGTCTTAGAAGTACTTGCTCAAGCACTGAGGCAAGAAAAAGATATAAAAGGCATCGAAATTGGAGAAGAAGAAGTACAAATGTCATTCTTTGCAAACAACATAATCCTATACATAGAAAGCCCTGAGAAATCTACAACTAAGCTTCTAGAACTTATAAATGAGTTCAGTAATGTCACACGCTATAAGATCAATGCTCAAAAATCAGTAGCATTTCTGTACACCAATAACGAGCAATATGAGGAGGAATTCAAGAAAAAAATACCATTTACAATAGCAACTAAAAGAATCAAATACCTAGGAATAAATTTAACTAAAGAAGTAAAGGACTTATATACAGAAAACTACACAACACAATTAAAGGAAATCAAAGACAACTTAAATAAATGGAAGAATATTCCATGTTCATGGATTGTAAGACTAAACATCATCAAGATGTTTATCCTACCCAAACTAATCTACAGGTTTAATGCAATCCCAATAAAAATCAACACTGTATTTTTATGGAACTGGAAAAATTAACTACAAAATATATTTGGAAAGGTAAGAGGCCCCGAATTGCCAAAGATATATTGAAAAAGAAAAATGAAGTTGGATGTATCACATTACCTGACTTTAAAACATACTACAAAGCTACAGTGCTCAAAACTGTATGGTATTGGCACAAGGATACACATTCTGACCAATAGAACTGAGTTGAGAGTTCTGATATAGATCCTCACATATACAGTCCTCTGGTATTCGACAAGGCCAGCAAGCCCACTTAGTTGGGAGAGAATGGCCTCTTTAACCAGTGGTGCTTGGAGAAGTGGATATCCATATCCAAAAGAATGAGAAAGGAATACCATCTCACACCTTATACAAAAATCAACTCAAGATGGATCAAAGATCGAAATATAAGAGCCAAAACCATAAAAACCTTGGAAGATAATGTAGGTAAGCATCTACAGGACCTTTAATAGGAAATGGTTTCATTAACTTCACATCCAAAGCATGAGCAGCAAGAGAAAAAAATAGATAAATGGGATCTCCGCAAAATTAAAAACTTCTGCACCTCAAAGGAAGTTATTAAGAAAATAAAAAGGCAGCCTACCCAATGGGAGAAAATATTAGGCAACCAATATCTGATAGGAGCCTAATATTTGGCATATATAAAGATATCCTACACCTCATTAATAAAAAGACAAACAACCCTTTTAAAAAATGGGCAAGTGACCTGAAAAGACACTTCTCCAAGGAAGAAATACAAATGACTAAAAAGCACATGAAAAAATGCTTGACTTTGCTAGCGATTAGGGAAATGCAAATCAAAACTACAATGAGATAACATCTTACATGCATCAAAATGGCAGCTATTACAAAAACTGCAGAGTATAAGTGTTGGAGAGGATGTGGAGGAATAGGAACACTCATCCATTGCTGGTGGGATTGTAGAATGATCCAGCCACTGTGGAGGACAGTTTGGAAGTTCCTCATAAAACTAACAATAGATCTTCCATATGATCCAGCAATTCCACTGCTGAGTATATACCCAGAAGAATTGAAAGCAAAGACACGAACAGATATATGCACACCAATGTTCATAGCGGCATTGTTCACAATTGCCAAAAGTTGGAATCAGCCCCAGTGCCCATCAACAGATGAATGGATAAAGAAAATGTGGTACATACGTACAATGGAATATTACTCAGCTGTTAGAAGGAATCAAGTGCTAACACACAGAATAACATGGCTGAATCTTGAAGACCTTATGTTGAGTGAAGCAAGCCATGCAATGAAGGATGAACAGTATATGACCTCACTGATTTAAATTGAGGAAAGTGAGCAGTCTCTGAGAACCATTGTCTGAAAGATAGATTTACAAGGGAGTGAAAGAGAAGAGAAGGTTGTGAGCCATCACCCATATGGACATAATCTATAGTAAAGTGATAGAGTATAGTTGCATATTGAAGGATAGGACAAGTGGGTAGTGATATTACTGGGTTTGGTGTTACAGGGTTTCAGGTGGGTAGACTAGGAAGGGCAGGTTAGAATACCCAGGATACTGGGGGAAGAGATGGGAGGGGGACTAGGTGAACATGGGTTTTGTGGGTATGATTTTGAAAGTGCAGGAATGGGAATGCTCTTATGGCAGTATGACAAGGTAGTGTCACTGGTTTAGGGTGTAGGTTGGGGGTGCATTCAGGAAGGGGTGTATCTGGAATAGACTTCTGGAGAGTGTGTGAGTGTCCATCCTGTCACAATGTGTTTTGTCGGGGAGTGGAGACCCACACGGTGAGTGGAAAAGAGACAGACCCCCATCTTTGGGAAGACCTATAGTTGGTGCTGGAATTGGTAGGTGTAAGTCCAAGAGACTTTAATCTCTGGGCTGTCCATGTGTCAGCTGTGCCCTGAAATTCAAGGGAGCTGCAGTAACTACTCTCCAGTTCATTGGACTCAACCAGGACAACTAACAAGGAGATGATGATGGACAACAACCAGCCCAAGGAACTGAGAGTCTGCAACTGCAAGCAAGAGAGTCTCATCTATCTGCCCCATGGGATCAAAGCCTTCTCTCAATTAGAGGTGGAGTGGGCAACACCATCCCAGAATCCTCAGGATTGAGGAATAAACTATGGACTAAAGTAGACTTACTGGTATTCTACTATAGATTTATTGTGATTCTAGCAATGGAAGAAACTGTATCATTCATGTGGAGACAGTAGCCAATAGAGGTTTTGAGGACAGGGAGAGGAAAATACAGATGAAATATAGGGGCATTTTTGGGACTTGGGAGTTTTCCTGAATGACATTATAGTTACAGATATGGGCCATTATATATCTTTTTGAGAGCAGTCATGTTAGAAATATATGGTATAATATATCCAAATAAATATCTACTGTACTAAAGTTAATGTACAAAATAAACTTCATATTCATTCACTGCAAAATTTCAAAGTGAATAGTTGTAATGATCCTAAAGTTGTATGAGTACATTTTAAGTACAGAAGCAATGCAATAAATAATTAAAATCAATATTTTAAAGAAAAATATTTTTCTAAATTAGAGGGGCACAAAATATCAAAAATTAACAAAACTAGAAATATTTCTTTCCATTTGTTACCATTCTTAACATGTAATTTTAAAAAAATCTATAAAAAAGGAAAATTTCCCAAAAGAAAAATGTGTAAAAGATAAAAACATTTCATAAAAGCATATATATATATATATATACATGAAAAGTAATAAATGAATGGGTTATCCAGAAAGACAACATAAATAATGATGTACTTAAAAATTTTTCAAAGATGGAAGAACAAATAAAGTTCTATGCTATTTCAGATGAAGTTTGACACTGTAGCACATTTTACAGAGGCTTTTGGAAATACAATTCACTGTTATATACTAAGATACTTGAAAGGTTTTATCCTTGCCATAAGTTATCTTTGGGAAAAGTGCATTCAGAAAATGATTTTTATATAAATATTTTTATTTCAGTGTAATTTCTGATTTTGAGTTTTAATCAGAATGTAATTATCATATAATTAAATATCATATAATATATTTAATGTAAATAATTAAATATAATGTATTTAATTTGATATAATATTAAACTCAGTGGTCTGTTTACAGTAGTATAAACACACTTTAATCATTTCAAACATAGGGAATTTAATGTAGGAGATTGATTACAGAGGTTTTAAAATGTCTGAAAGAGAAGGCTAGAGAAAAATCCTGAAAAACCATGATTTCAGATACATTTAACTCAGTCGGGAAATTGAACAAATGGATCCAAAACATACAGATTTAAAAAATAGGGTAGATTTTTCACTGCAATTTCCATGAGGGTGAGGAGCTGCTTCTATCCTGTTCCCTCTTTTATCCCAAGAACTTGTAGTGGGATGTGGTAGGCACTAAATGTATAGTTTTAGACAACATATCTAAGAGTGTTCTTGTCTGTATGATTATATCATTGTTGGTTTAATACTTTTTTGAGTTCAAATTTTGATTTTTAAACTTTCTATAATTAACATATTAACATGGAATAAAAACACAATGGAAATTAAATGAAAAGCAAAACAATATAGATTGTGAGTGATAGAAGAAAGAGGATGATCAATAACATAATGAAAAGTGACAGAGAAGATGTGAAGTAAAAAACTAAATTTTTGTCTCGACCAGAGTCCTGATAAGGTGTGGTGAGTTCAACATGCTAATTGAACTCAGAATTTCAGTTTCTTAGCTGTGAAGGATGATAAGAAAACAGTATCTCACAAAAATTTTGAGAAGATTAAGTGAGAAAAAAAATATATATATACACACATACATATAAATGTGCATGTTTATATGAATACATATATACATACCTGTATATGAAAATATTGATAAAGTGAAAAATGCTTCATATGAACTAAAATGTTTGTAGATAAGATTTTATGTGATGTTGAGATTTGACATTATTTTCAATATTGTTTAATATTCCAATGGCATTGCTTTTAACAATAAAAGGAGATAAAGAAAGATTGACATTACTGAGAGCCTGCTTGTTGCTCAAATAAGGTCTCTCTCTAAGTTGAACTCACCATATAAATGCAATAACTTCCCCCAAGTGTGGGACATGACTCCCAGTGATGAGACTCCCTGGCAATGAGTGATTATGACCAAGTACCAACTAGCAATGCAGCTGGAAAAGGACCTTGGCCAAAAGGGGGGGAAGGTAAAGACAAATGAGTTTATATGGCTAAGAGACTTCAAAGTGTGTCAGTCAGGAGGTCATTCCAGAAGTTATGCTTATGCACATCTCAACAGGATCCCATTGACTGCCAAATTAGATACTACCCCAAATATCTGGGCTCCTGAGGGCTCTGGAGACACCAAGGTACTATGGTCAGGGCAGAGGGCTCATGAGTATGGTGCCTTGCCAGTGGGTCCTACTTTGGGATTTGTGCTCCCCAGTGTGACAAAATTGGACTCAGTTGTGTTTTTCGTACACATGGCTCTTCTGTCCCTTCTATTTGAACATATAGTTGTTGCTGGAATTGGTAGGTATACGTCCAAGAGACTTGAATCTTTGGGTTGTGCATGTGCCTGCTGGTCTCTGAGCCTCAACAAATTTGCAACACCTACTCTCCAGTTCATTCAACTCACCCAGGACAGCTAACAAGGAGGTGATGATGGAAAACTACCATACTAAGGAACCGAGACCATTTACAACTGCAAGCAAAAGAGTCCCATCCATTGGCCATATGAGACTGAAGCCCCCTTTCAATAAGGGCTGGACTGGACACCACCATCCCAGAATCCTCAGGATTGGGGAATAGCTATGGATTGGAGTAGACTTACTGGTATAGACTTATTGTGATTCTAGCAATGGAAAAACTTATATTATTGATGTGGAGGCAGTGGCCACTAGCAGAGAGGACAGATGATGTCACTTTCCTCTTTTATCTTGTATACTTAACTGCAACCACACACCATTTGAGCATCTGGATAAGGCTCACAGCCTCATGTGGGTTATTGAAAATATCTCCTCCAATTTTCACTTTTATTTATTTTTAAGGAGAAAACCACTTAACAGCAGCCACACTCCATTTGTTCATCCAGATGAGGCTCACAGCTTCATGTAGGTTATTGACAATATCTCATTCATTTTTACCTGTGATCTATTTTAAGGTGAATAGCAGATGTACTTTCTTCTTTGAATCTCTTTATATAACAATTATTTAACATAACATACAAGAAAATGGGTTTTCAATTTCTAATTATTTATGGACAAATGAATATCTATTCCTATATTTTTGGATGATGTGGTTATTTTCCCAATACTAAAATTTTCCTGAGCCAGAACTACTTATGCTATTTCAGGTGGAGCTATCTCTGATGGTTTAAAAAAAAATACAGAAAACAAAAGTCTGGATAATACTGATGTTTACCTGAATGAATTGACATTGGGATCCTTAAGACCTAAACAGAAGACTACAGAGGTAAGATCCTGTCCTTGAAAGAACCAAGTCACTGATATAGGTTCTGGACCCCACACCTTTATGAAATTTGAATTTTCCATAAGCTAGTTGGGGTACCTCAGTCTGAGCAACCGAGAACCTGGATTTTCTAATCTGCAAAAGGAGAATTAAAGTAAGAGTCAATACATCACAGGCTTTTTGGTAGTGTAATTATAGTAAAAGAAATTTGAAAATGTTGACATGCAACAAGCTCCAATTAAAGCTTTGGACTTGTAATTATTATAATGTTATAGCACTATTGATGATCTCTAGTTAAGTACCCACTAAGCTGTTGACAGTAAACACAAGCAATTGAATTATGAAAATAGTGATCAGGTAGGCCAGTTACTGGCTGTGGTCCAGACATGGCATTCTGTGTTGGAGAAGATGCTGAGAGTCAGAGCATAAAGGGTTAAGCATTTTAAAAGCATGCCTCCTGGAGAAGAAACAATAAGTGAATGTCTCCAAGGCCTCTGTGTACTGCAGACGTCAGTAGGAGGAAGCAGAGCGGGATGAACCCACCACTAAAAAGTTACTGTAGTTTATCTAATAATACAGGAACCGGCAGCTCTCCTACATGCTAAGCAGAGGAACTAATGAAAAGATGCCCTAATTTTGTTATCAGCTTTGTAGTATATAAAGCAGCTTTAGCCTAAATAAATTTGCCTACATTCCACATGGAGTGAGGTCCCCTGATCCCAATCTCTCTTTGTATTGTTCCCGGCACCGTCAAACTCCACATTGTTTTACAACAGATGGCGCCCAACATGGGGCACGACTAGTCTCTTCTCATCATCTTTTTCTTTGGATCAGTGCAGTGGAACTAAGGACTTGTTGCTGGGTCGGACGGTCCTTGAATCTTTTGAGGTGACTCAAATAATCTTGATAGTCAGGGTAATGGGAAATCAGTTGACTCGAGTTGAGGAAAATTCCGAAGTTTTAAAGACCCTGTTAAAGAGTACAGGGGTATCTGTGACGACCCACGAGTTACTAGAACTCTTTTCTCTTGTACAAAAACATTGTTACTGGTTTCAGCCGCAAGGGCAGAATGTGTTAAATTTAAAACAATGGAAATGAGTAATGAAACATTGCGGCGAGCTTATCAAAGAGGGGAAACAGTTCCTCTTCAAGTATGGACTCTCTGTCATCAAATAGCCGCTGCCTTAGATACTCTTCAGTCTGAAGAAGAGGATGATGAAAATGTTATTTTTACAAAAGATGTTGATGATAGCACTCAACAGCCTGTTTTAAAGGAAGGGAGTTTGGAAGGGCCAGAAGGTTGCACCTCTGATCAGGAGGATTCTGTTTTCTGCCGTATTAAAGGAACTAGCACTAGTTTTTTAAATCAGCCAGCCGCTTTTTCTGTCCAGCCTTTGTATCCTACCCTACCTAAGAGGCAGGGAACTAATTCTGTGGATTCAGATATGTCTAAGAAAAATTCTGCTAAAGATTCCTGGAAACCCATTCCTCCTTCTACTCTTCCGCCTCCTACTAACCCTTTTACTATATTTCCTGATGGTTTTGATAATAATCCGTGTACTAATCGTGTAATGGTTCCTAACACCCATGCTTCATTGCCTCTCATGAGATGCATTGCACAGGGCAGAAGTGCTGGAGATCCCGAAGCCCTTCAGATGTTTGCACAGTTTCCTGTTACTATAAACCAACTACCCCCTGATCAAGCTAATCCTCAGG
>JAQZBX010101241.1:0-11269 GCA_029593785.1 Cabassous unicinctus
CTGCAAATAACCAGAATGACAAACATGGCACCCACTGGAACCCATTGTGTTCACTGTTTTTATTGCTATGTTGTCAGACTCATTGGTGATTTCCTTTCAGATATGAGATCCGGTCTTTTTTCTGTTTGAGCCCTTCGATCTCACTGAGTTCCCATCCATGTGTTATGGGACCAACTATTCTTAGCAGGAAGGTCTTTTATGAGGAACTTGAGTCCTTTGGTTTTGTTCACAGTATTTCTGCTAAGGTGTCGATAGCGATTTTGCTGCTGGTTTACTGTGGGACCCTCAAATTCTAGGGTCATCTCACCTCATTCTAGGGATACTCCCCAGAATCCTTTCTGTTTAACAATTATGAGGCATGTAGTTTTGACTACTTGGTTAAATGGCAGAACATCACTAAGGAAAATTTAAAATTACTACAGACCTTATGAGAACTTTAAAGCTGAATGTAATTACTCATCTTTGAGGTGTACTTGAAAAAGCTGGGTCCTAAATAAGGCAAAATGAATAAGATTCATATTTCAATTGCTATGATGAGTTGTCTGAAAAACTGCAAGTCTCTAAAGTACCTTCCTAAAAACAAGTCAATGAGAAATTAAAGGCTCAAACCCTTAATGCCAGTGAACACTCAGCTCATACATTTTCTACCCCCATTTGGTCCTTCTCTGTCTGTCTCTGTCTGAATATTTTAAAAAACTCTAGTATCACAATAACAGAGTTACCCTACTTTCCAGATGAGGAAGTTAAGCAGTTGCCTTTTAAAGTTAGACCCTATAAGTAAACCAAAGAACCATCATGAATAAGTTTCTCTCCATGGTCAAAGGCTGAACTATGAGCTATAAGCAAGAAATTTCCCAATCCCCAGTATGACACTCACCAATTCTATGAGGAGTTTAAAATACTTATAGAAGCCTACAATCCTGGGATGTCAGATCTTTATCCATTAATCCACATGTTAGTCTTCTCAGGGGAAGCTCAAAAATGGATGAATGATGCTGACTGTTTGGGCAAGATATTCAAAACCCCAAGATCTCCATGTCACCATCCACTTGTGAGAAATAAGTGTTTGAAAATTTGCGGCTGATTTACAAAAGCTATTCCTCCAGTTTTTCTACCACATGTTGATTGGGCAATCATTCAAACCTGTAAATAAACAAGAACAAAAACAATGAAGCTTTGTAGATTTTAAAACTTGATTTGAAACCCTTTTTCTATAACACAAAATATAAAGAAATAACTTCTGATATCCAGCCTACCTTGGTGGCTCTAATTGTAAATGGATTGTCTAATGAAATAGGGGAGCCTATAAAAAGAATAAGAATAGGTTGGTAGACAATGGACCTGGCTGAAATTATAGCTATGGCTGAATATTTTGAGACATATATGGAAATAGATTTTGAAAAAAAGAAAAGAAAACTGGCAAACTTATGTCTTTGAAATTAAAAAAATTATAAGGACCCAGACCTAAACTGACTAATTGAAGGTTTCAATTTAATTACAATTTGAAGTCCAGAAATTGAACACCCAAGAAAATGGCTGAGAAATGTATGACTAAGTTACAATCAACCTTGTCATTGTAAGAGAGATTGCCCCCAGAAAAATGAAAAATTTTTTTTTCTCCCAGGGCATAAAGAATCTTTCCTCAACATTGATGGGCTCCAGGGACCTCAGTGGCCTCTTCCCCATAGTCACTTTAAATGCACAAAGTAGAACTGAATTCTTCTAAATATTCTTCTTTTAGATACTGCTACCACACCCCAGCTCTGAGCCCCCTACTGCTAAACTAAAAGGTGCCTCAGAATAAGAAACAAATTACAGTATTGGCATTAGCAATAAAGTTGAGTTGGAGTAATTATGCCAATCAATTCAAATGTCCACAGGATCTATTACTGAAATAAATTCATTTTTGCTTTGTTACTCTGCCCCCATAAATCTTCTGAGAAGAAACTTGTTACCAAAAATAAGAGCTGTAATTTGCTTCTCCCGAGGGGGAGAGCTCTCTTTAGAATTTCCCATAGATACTGAGGCAGACCTTATATATTCTTTGCAAACTTTATAAGATATGGAGAATGAAGAAATTACTCATGACACCCCTGAAATATCTACTATACTGGAATCCCTATGGGCTCTATCAAATACTGACATACGGAGAATCCAAAGTGCATAACCTCTAAAAATACAGACAGACACTGCCAAACTGCTACCAGAACTTCTTCAATATCCACTTAAATAAGAGACCATTGTAGGCCTAACACAATAGTGAAGCAGGTTAGTATAGCGAAAGGGAAGTCTTAAGGCAAAGCTGAAACCTGGGAGAAAACATGGCAGTGAAACACTCCCTGGAAAACCCTTGAGGGAAGGGCTGCCAGAAAAACCCCATAAGATGCTGGCCATGAAGTCATACCTGGAACTCTTTCTGGGATCAAGGGGAGGCCACAGATAACTCCAAACAGGCCTCCCTATTGTTCCCGGATAATTCCAAACAGAAGGCCTCATCATTGGCCCCTTGAAAACTAACAGGTGGGGTAACCAATCAGAACAGCAAACAACTGGGGCTACTTCCCCTACATTAGGCAAGGGGAGGAATGAATAATGGATTAATGAAGGTATCCCTCAACCGCAAATGCTCTCTCTTGGCTAGAGGAGCCTGCATCTACATCTTGGGTGTATTATTCTGTTCTTTTATCTCATTTCTCAATAAGCTCTTTTTACTGGTCTAACTAAACCATCATGTTCTTAAATTCCTTTATGTAACATAGCCAATAACCTAAAGGAATCCAGCATCCCCCGACTTCAATAGTCAAAGTCTTAGGGTCTCAAGAACTAATTATTTCTTGCACTATTCATGGTAGCACTCATATTTTACCTATAAAGAAACCTAATTGTCATGGATGGCAACTTGTTCAAGATTTAAGAGCCACTAACAGATTAGTCAACCCTCATTTTCCTGTAGTTCCAAACCCAAATGCCCTGTTATGCCAGGTTCCTCCTGATTCTAAATATTTTAGAAATGTAGATCTATGTTCTGCTTTCTTCAGCATTCCAATAAATCCAGTTGTCAATATCTATTCACCTTCAAGTGGGATAATACACAATACACTTGGCTAGTTATGCATCAGGGTTTTAGAGAGGGATCATCTTTTTTCTCTCAAGTGTTATATCAGGACATATGCACCCTATAATTTTCTAATGGCTCTACTCTATTACTATATGTGGATGATTTATGGCTCTGATCCCCTACTAAAGAGAACTCTTTAAAAGATTTTATTTATTCCAACAGCTAGTGCAAAAGGAATATAAAATCTTTAAGGAGAAACTACTACTTCCTGAAGAGATAGTCCATTAATTAGGTCATGACTGAAATGCTAAAGAATTTTACCTATCACCTAAATGAATAAAACTGATCCAAAATTTACCTAAGCACATGACAAAAAGGCAATTAAGTTGTTTCCTTGGGCTCCTTCCTTATTGCCAACTCTGGGTTCCAAAGTTTCCATTATTGGCCTAAGTTCTTTATGAATTAACAAAAACAAATTCACATAGACCTTTACTTTGGGATGACTTTTGTGAACAGGCTTTTAAATAATTTAAGATGGCCTTATTATTCCCCCTAGACTTGGGGCTACCACATTATTCTAAGCCATTTACTCTATTCATTCATGAAAGACATGATAGGCTCTTGGCTTACTAACACAAGAACACGGAGGAAAACTAAAACCTGTTTCCATTTTACATTACAGTTAGATTCTTTGACTTGAGCATGACCTGCCTATTTAAAAGCAGGAGCTGCAGCTGCAAAAATAATCAAAGTATCTGCATGAATAATAAAGAGCAGTCATGTATATTTATAAACCCCTCATGCTGAAAGTTGGCAAAAGTAGTCATATGATATATGTTAAACTGCAGCCTTAAATTTTAGATTTAGTTAATGAATAATTGACTTTCTCCTTATGAAATTATCATTGGAACACCTATGTCAATTGGCCTCCATCTTAACATTGATCCCCTGCTTCCCCAGCAGGAAACAACTCAATATTGTAAATCTCTAATGACTTATGGAAAATGTTATCTCCAACCAGTGTAGGATGCATTTCCAGATCTAAATCTCCCTCAGATGACACACACATAGAACACCTGTGAGGGTTTGGTTATCTATTTGGCAAATTCTTGAGTTGGTTGTTTTTAACTATGCATTTCTTATTGAATTGTCACCATTTCCAATATCTAAAAGTTCCAAAATGTTATTTTAAAATGGAAAGTTATGCATAGTGGATGCTGTCCCATCAGGTGTCTTAGGTTGATGATATGAAGACAAGTGGTATTGTAGTGAGAGTAAGCTCTGGAACAATCATGTGTTAACACACAATAATTCTGGCCATCAGGGAATAGGCCTGGTATGTTTACATTATTTGTAAGGTTAAAATAAGGCATGAGTGACAAAGGCTCTTATAAAGCCTTACCCTGTAAGTACTAGTAATTTTGATAGCTTGACTATAAGATACCATGGAATTTTGAATCCCCCCAAAAATTGGTCACTGGCAGGATAATAGGATCCTGTATACCATGGCCATACAATTGTTCATACTGGCAGATCCAGCAGTCATTTAGGTTTCCCCCTGTTGCAATGGCCTGGGAAAAGTAAATGCTAGTATTTTCTTTCCATACCCTGGCAAAGAAGAAGGAAGAAGCAAACAGAACATGTTAAATATCTTTGATGGTAACATTTTCTATTCAAGATGGAAAGAATGATTGCAATAAAAAATAGGAAATTTAAAAGAAGAAAATCATGGAATAAGAAGAATAAGGAAAAGGAAGGAGTTTATGGAATGCACATGTATCGTAGAAAGTATTGCACCTGAGTGAGTGAACAAGGTTATTATATACTTGTGATGTTCTATCCAATGCTTGATCAATGGGCAAATTTGTAATCACAATTTGGTCCTATATGACAGATCCATCATAAAATACAATCATTACCTCAAATCTCCTTTAATTCAGAAACAATTTAAATGTAGTTATATTTGTGAAAATATTGTGTGTTTGTGTGAAAAATATAGGTATTTTATGTATCCAAAATCAAAGGCTTTTCAAATGTAAGAAATTATAATTAGTGGTCTTGTTCAGTAAATTTTTATAAACTTCTCTATATAAAGCTAATTATCATGTTAAATTGAAAAAATCTAAAGGTCATAAAATCAACAAATTAAGCTATTTCTTTCCCTGAATTTCTTAACTCTTATTGTCAAATATATAAACCCTATATTAGAATTAATATTAAAGATTCTGAACATAGAGCAGTACATAAAGGTGCTAAAATGGGGGACATAATTATTGCATACATTCAGTTCATGATATCGGACAAATTCAACATTGTAACTGAAAGTAAAATTTGAAAGTACCATTTCATAATGTAGCAATTGATATTCATTCTATACATTATCTAATTTTCAATCATCACAAATTGATGTCTAAATATTACAAATGAAAAATAATAGATCAAATTATTTTATTCACGTAACTCTATAAATTTAAGAGAGAAGGATTTCATACTACCAGACTTTGGAAATAACTTTAACCAGTGATATATATTTGCATATAAATTAAATTATCATTTATTTGAAGCTGATAATCAGGTATTTCAGGAAAATGTTAATAAACTTTCCCTGAAAAGCAGCAGAATGTTATGGTTTAAAGCACTATGCTACAGAGCTTGATCTCTGAGATTAATATTCACACTTCCACTTTGACAACTTCTTTAGCATCTTTGTTTCACTTTTTTATATGTAAAACAAGTAGGATGATAAGAAGAGCTATAGAGTTTAGACAGATTGCATTAGAGAGTAGATTCAAATGCTTAGAATAGTGACTGGCAATAAAGCTATTCTCGACCAAATGGCATTTTTAGCTGTTATTATGAGTTGACATTTAAATAAGTATTCCTTGACTATCTTTTTATTAAAGAACACACAGACAGTACTAAAGGACATTAACAATGAATTTTAGTACTTGAACTAGAAAACAGTTGTTACAAATGTTGGCTGACCATGAATGACACATATGCTGAAAGATAGTCTACTAACTCAGAGAAATTTTCAAAAGCCTTTATTTAACATGTATTGCTATGGGTCATCCTCTCCTTTTATTTCCCTACTATCTTGTCTCATCCTACAGAATCTAAATTAAGAAAATTAATTTTTTCTTAATTGGTTTAATTAATTAGTAGTCTAGGTTCTTTCACTACAAATAATGCAAATCTTGGGAAAATCATGCCGTCACCATTATTTTCAGGTTATTTATTTAAAAATTTTAGACTTCCAAATCCTTGCTCATCAAAGTTTGATCCCTGACAGTGACAACTCCATTAAGAATGTGTGGAAAGTAGACTCACAGGCCACATTCAAGTTGATTAATTGGACTCTGCATTCTGGCAACATTTCCAGGTAATTCCTATGCTGATTAGTGCTTGAGAAGTACTCTGTAGAAGACTTAGAAGGACCTTTCTGCCAAAGTATAGACCCAATTACTTAGTAGACTCATTTTTCATTCTAAATATACTCACTGACTTGGATTCATGCAGTAAAAACTATGAGATTTATTTAAGAGCTGACCTTTGGTGTGTATAAGAGTCTTAACCGTGAGGATGGGAAAGGGAACATTCCTTCATAATGTAATGCCAAGAGTGAAGGCACCAAAGTTGAAAAAAAGCATCCAGTGTCTTAGAAGTAGCTTGTACATTGTTCAAAATGAAATACTTATTGGTATATGGAATGAATCTATGTGATGTTGTATTTATGGAAATCTTTGAATGTCAACTTAATAATTAAATATAAAACAAGATTCAGAATAGAATAGTGAAAAAGGAAATCATTATAAAACTAGTTATTATTTTTTAAATTATTAATCTTTATTTGTGAAGGATATTGACAATATTGAACTTTAACCAAGCCCAGTGAGCCTGGAAAATAGCAATCCTTATAAAAATTTCCCCACCCTTTTGTATTCTATAAGGTTTACTGCCAACAACCACCCTTCCCCATATAAGTTAGGTAAGAGTCACAGATGCTTCCTTGTTTACCTATGAGAATATTTACAAATTCTCTTTCTTTCCCTCAAAACTGATTATCTGAGCTCTTTGTCCTCACTGATCAATAGGAACCTAATGCTTGTTAATCAAACTGTATTTGGTTAAGCTTCTGACTTTCTGCTGGCCTCTGAAATTTGTCTCAACCTCAGCCTGAAGCCAGCATGCAAACCCTCCTTAAAGCCTTACACTACCCCTCACCTCCAGGGAATAGACTGGTGTCAGTGTAAAATATTATCTGATCTGCTATCTGAATCACACCACCCTTTCATCCCACTTTCTGTTAGCTGGACTTGCTTACTTCTCTCTATAAAGAAAAACCCGTTTTGCCCTACTCTTGAGATGTTTGCAGATCATATGGTCAGAGCTTGCAATAGTCCTTTTCCTCCACTTTCAATAACCCATTTGAATAAATTTTCTCCATGTCAAGTCTGGATTTGTTTTTCAAACAAATTTTGAGGACAGAGACTATAAAATAGAAGATCATTTCAGAAGCCGTTACTGTCAAACATGCATGTGACTGGAACCTAGATTTCAGAGGCAGCTTTTTGAACAGAGACAAAATTACTTTTTTTTTAAAATTTTATTCAAGGGCCTTGCAGAAAAAGTCTATTTAAAAAGTGGTTGAGTCCCCAGGAGACACCAATATCAGGAGGATTTGTTTTAAAATTCTGGTTTCTAGAGAGAATTTGTTCTAAATTTGCACAAGATTCTGCCTCTGGATAGCTGACAGCACTGGACACATTACTTTTTTTGTGAAATGAGGAATGGGCTAGTTAACAACTAAGGTTTCTTCTTTCCATTCATTCAGTCAATCTATGCACAAATGCTTGTTAAGCCCCAACTGTGAGTCAGAGACATTTCTGGGAGTGAAGGATATATTTAAAAAAGAAAAAGTAAAAAGTTTTTGAATCCAGAGGAAATGGTCATCTCTAAGTGGATTTCCATGTAATTCATGACTGGAGCAATTGCATGGTAATGGCTAGAAGAGTCCAATGGAGGCAGAGAGACTAGGTTTGTATCTGGACTCTGAAGTGCAACTCTAAGTGCCATCTTTGCAAAATACCTAACAATCTTTGAACGTTAGTTTCCTGAACTTTTTGTTGATAATATTAATATATGTCTCATAGTTTGTCAAATTAAATGGCATTAACCATGTACAGTGCTGGTGAAATATGATAAAAAAACAAAATCTTCCCCCAACTCAGGAAAACACTCAATAAAGATAGAAATAAAGAAAAACAATTTTATTATTAAATAAGCATGAAATCAGAATGTGATGTATCATGGACAATCCAATAAAGAGATTGCAAAGAAAGAAAGAAATCTCATCATTTTAGGTAGCCAAGCAGATTCAAACCATTGCATACATTTTCCCAGAATAAACAATAACTAGTCCCCAACTAAGGGGACTTGACAGCACCATTTGTCACACACAGTGCACCTTGGATTCACCTGTAACTGAGGTGGTCTTTGTGTTTGTTAATTGCCTCTATCCAAAGGAATAAACTCTCATAGCTCTATACCAGTTACATAGTTACAATTAAGATACAGACACTTAAAATCCCATGGAAATGGGGAGATAAAGATGATAACTTCCTTGATGTTTACATTTCAGACAGATGACACACAGGTCCTTGGAAAAAAAGACATTCCTGAGTTAAAAGCTGCCATAAAGCTTATTTAGCTTTTTAAAAGATATACTTCACAAAGAGACAGAGAAAGGATTTACAATTACAATTTTTCTAAGGAACGTTCTAATAAAAAAAAAGGGTGTGAGTCTTTTTCTCTTTTTGCACCAGGGAAAATTAATGTATTCCTTTTTGTTTGTTGATTTATATTTACCCTTACAACAACTCCAGTCACAGAGCAGTCACTCAACAAACATTAGATCCTTTCTGAATGACTACATTCAGTTATTGACACTCTGTCTTGAATCAGATTCTTTTTATCTTTCTAGGAATGTATGATTGCTTCAAAGGCTTTTAGTTTCTAGCCTATGCTTCCTGGTTTATTTCGTTACCACAATGGGCACAAACAATGTAACTCTACCCCAAGAATTTCTCCTGCTGGGATTTTGAGGGTCCCATGCCTTTCAGCTCTCTGTCTTCATGGTTTTTCTGTTGGTGTACATCCTCACAGTCAGTGATAACCTTGCTATCTTGATTTTGGTGAGCACATCCCACCAGCTACATCCCCCCATGTACTTCTTTTTGTGTAACTTCCCTTTCCTGGAGATCTGATATAGCACAGCTGCTGTCCCCAAGGCCCTGGCCATCCTACAGGGGAGAAGCCAGACCATATCATTTACTGGCTGCCTGTTGCAGATGTACCTTATTTTTTCATTAGGCTGCACTGAATACTTCCTCCTGGCAGCCATGGCCTATGACTGCTATCTGGCTATCTGCTACCCCCTACACTATGTGGCTATCATGAGTAGCCTGCTCTCAGCACAACTGGCCCTGGATTCCTGGGTCTGTGGTTTCATGGCCAATGCAGTACCAACAGCTCTCATCAGCGGCCTCTCTTTTTGTGGGTTACATGCCGTCAATCACTTTTTGTGTGACATTGCCCCCTGGATTGCCCTGGCCTGCACCAGTACACAGACAATATAGCTTGTGGCCGTTATGATTGCTTTCCTGGTCATCCTGAGCTCCTGCCTCATCACCCTGGTCTACTACTTCTATATCATCAGCACCATCCTCAAAATCCCTTAAGCCAGCAGCAGAAGCAAAGCCTTCTCCACATGCTCCTCTCATTTGACTGTGGTGCTCATCTGGTATGGATCCACGATTTTCCTTCATGTCTATACATCAATTAAAGACTCCTTGGACCTGACTAAAGGTGTCCACGTCCTGAATACTGTGGTGACTCCAGTTCTAAACCCTTTTATCTATATGCTCCGCAACAAGGAAGTAAGAGAAACTGCTAAAAAATGGAAGAGATAATAAACTAGCTTTCTGGTTTTCTAAACTGTTTCCACCTGTGTACAGAGGTGCCAAGTAAGAATATGAAGAATAAGGGCTAATCTTCCTTAATATGGGAGAAGAAAATAAAAAACCTGAAAAGTAAACAAACAAAAAAGTATGGTTTGTTTCCTCTATTGTCACATATGATAGGAATGGAAGCTTTTGATATAAGGAAACTGAACATTTTTTTAAAAACTCTAATTTTATTGAAATTGCCATTTATAAAATTAAGTGAACATGTGTAGTGAGCATGGTGTTTTACTAAATAAATTTTAAATTCTTGTCCTTTTTAAGATTCTTTATACACAATTTTGAGAACAATATTTTGGAAATATGGGATTTCAGAAAAATCTTGAATGAATGAAAGTATAAATGAAATCAGAATGTTCAATTATTTCAACATAGTATTTTTTATAAAATTCAGTAAAATATGTATATATGTGATTAGAAGCTAAAACTTATAATATGTGACATTTGTTTAACAAGGATTGGTAATTAAGGAATCGAAAAAGCTGGAGATGAAAAGCAAAAAGAAGATTAAACAGGACTGAATGAGACATTGGATAAAGCAATAGAACCTCTTTGTCTAACAATGAGTTGGTTTTAGCCAAGGAAAATAAAATTTTTCTGACTTTTACTCTAAGTAAGTCAATAACGTTAGGGCATCCAGTGTCTTCAGAGACAAAATAACTTATTGTTAATTATATTAGTTGTTGGATTTCCCTCTAAAATATCCATCCCATGGTACTTTCTTTTCAACCATCAACACATGAAATGTTCACTTTTCTCTCTTTATCTCTTTTTCTATGGCTATGTCTAGAACCTGAACTAGGCTGCAGATGTATTATGTTTGTCCTGTTCCAAATGTACAAGATGATTGCTCCTTTTCAGAAGATCTCTTAGAACTGAGTAGCAGTTACCCCCTTAAACCTTGTTTGTAATATTTGAAACCTCTCGTAATATTTGAAACCCCACTCAAAAATGGAATAGGCTAAATATTTGAAGGAAATAGAAGAAAATATTTCATTGTCAGAGTCATGAATATAAATATTCAAATGTTATTACTACGTTGATATTTTCTGCCTCTTAAGGTACCATTATGATACAAATTACACTTAGTCTGCTTCTTTCAGTTTTTTGCAGAGTACAAGTTTCAAATCCATAACTAGACATGAAGAATTCCTAAGATTATTTCTTTGGAATTTCTAAAATTCAAAAC
>JAQZBX010101242.1:0-11279 GCA_029593785.1 Cabassous unicinctus
AAAAAAAAAAAAAAACCTCAAATAACCTTATTTATAAATTATCAAATGATATGAATAAATATTCTTTCAAAGATATACATATGGCCAATAAGCACAAGAAAAAAATGCTCAAAATCATGTTCATCAAGGAAATGCAAATAAAAACCACAGTGAGATACCACTTCACACTTGTAATAATAGCTATTGTGTAAAAAATCATAGAATATCAAGAGTTGTTAAAGTTGTGGAGAATTTGGAACTCTTATACATTGCTGTTGCAATTGTAAAATGGTGCAGCCACTGTATAAAGCAGATTGGCAGTTGCTTAGAAAGTTGAACATAGAATTACCACAAGACCCAATGATCTAATTTCTTGGTATTTATCCAAAAAATTGAAAGCTGGGATTCAAACAGATATATGTACAACTAAGGTCATAGTAGCATTATTCACAATAGCCAAAAGAGGGAAGCCACTCAAGTGCCCATCAAGAAAAGAATGGTTAAATAAAATGTGGTATATACATACACAGGCATATTAGTCATTCATAAAAAGAATGTGGTTTTGATATATTGCACTGAATGGATTTACCTTGCAGACATCACATTGAGTGAAATAAACCATACACAGTTGAATATTGCATGATGTCACTTATATGAAACACCGTGAGTAGGAATTGGTTAATTTATAGAGACATACAATAGATTACAGGTTACAAATGACTGGGGTGGAGGAATTATTGCTTAGTGGGTTCAGGGAAATTGTGAATTGTATATAGGTTACTAAAATAAAAACTTTTAAATATCACATATATTAAATATGAATAACGTTTGTTTTATTTTCTTTGTATAATATTGTTGGCGGCACTGATTTCCAGGTTTTGGGTTACATCATAAGAAAGTATTCAGAGATGCACCACAGTTATGAGAAAGTTAGAAAACAGTTTAATAAAGGTAAAGTACACAATCAGGCATGAGTGTGGTGTGATACAGGGTGAGACATACTCCCTCTCTAGGGTGTTCTGATTTTATTAGCTATCATTGGGGGTTAGGGTTTATACTGATTGTAGTATTTATGGCAAAGTGGGGGAAATTCATTGAGTGGTTTGTTTTCTAGGGCACTTAAAACAACCTGCTCATCATTCCACACACAAGACAATTCATTCATCACAGATGAAGATGCCTAAGAACATTGGTGACTTTGAAACGTCTGTGGAAAAGCATTTATCAGCAAATTATAAGTTTTTACTAAAACTGGTTATACGTACACTGAAATGTACATATTCACAAAAAGAAGTTAGAGAAATAGAAATTAAAATGCACCATATGTCTTCTTTGTTTTTATTTTTTTGCAACTTGAGCTCATTCAATGTCTCCTTTCCTACAGAATGCAAAGAGAACACCCACAAGCATACCCACTGCTATTAAGTTACAAAGTACTAGATGTTGCAAACATCTTCCTCTAGGAGAATTCACACATTTTAAAGTTAGTAGCACACTTAATATGTATTTTAAAGTTTGGACACCCACTTTTTGGAAGCCATAGTTTGTTTCTATCTCAGCTGTGGAAATCAAAATCTGTTTTGTGGACCTCACCTGATAGAGAAGAGTTCATTGGTCTAGGCTGTGGTACAGAGGGCATCCAGCAGCCAACCCCAGTCCTGGCCCATTGTTGAGCATCTCTATTAGAAATGTCTAGTCTGGAGGGCAAAATGTTTCCCTTTTGATCACAATCATCAAGTGGAATAATTATGGAGTGTTCTCAGGTTTTCCTTCCTTCTCTGTGAAAATGTACATGCAACTTTGCTTTATAAAGTAAGGTAAGCATCCAGTCCTTCAAAGCCAGGGATAAGTGGCTGAAGACCCAGCAGAAAGAATAAGGCTGGCTGCTGTAGCTGGCCATCATGTTGTTTTAAAGACAAGCTGCCAGATATGACCTCAGAAAAGAGAGGTCTTCCACCATGTCAAGAGAAGACATTTTTAGAAATGTTAGGGGAACTCTCCTTCCATATGCTTAAGGTTAATAAAAGGGGGACAGGGAGAGGAGTGATTGGCTTTATCAATCCAACAAAAGGCATGAAAGGTATAGAAAATAAGATGTTACTTTACTTCAAGTCAGTTAAATAAATAATCCCAGTATACAAAATAACAATTTCTTCAGGAAGGCTGTTGAAGATGGTTTGGTGTGGCCTTTACCCATAGTTATATGAAAAAGAAATTTAGGTATTAGGTATAATGGCTACTTTCCATGAATCTATGCCTACTGATAATATAGAGATACATTTATTATTTTATATATGCAAAGTGTCAGAGATAAGAGAAAATGTAAAACATCAGAATGAGTGGAAATGTACTCAAGGCTACGACTCATTCTGGTTTCATAGTTTTGAGCAGGCTTTTTGTTGAAACCTTCAGGACTAGTTTCATTTGGATGGGTGTATGTTCAAAATTTTCCTTCTTTTCAGTTATCAAAAGAATAATAATGTAGAACTTATCTGATAAACCAACTTCTCACTCATTACCTTTGGTCACATCCTCATATCCTGGGATTGTCACAAGGACAGGGATGTTACACCCCGAGGGACTGGGACATGACTGGTGTGTACACAAAGTTGTTTGCTGATGAAGAATGTCAGTATTTTTCTGAGTGTCATGCATCAGGTGATGGCACTTTTGAAATTGCTACATAAAGATGAATGAATTGCTGCAGCACAAACTTTTTGCTTTAAGGGACTATTATTTTTAGCCTTCAGAGTGCAACCTCAAATCAAGAAAGTTCACAAAGGTTAATGCCACACTTTCAGGTGAAAAACACTGTCATTTTAAACCATTTCTTGATATTTCTTAGTCAAATTGTTCCCTTTCACCAGTTTCAAAATATTGTAATTAATTTGTTTTTTAAAAAGACAAGGGTCTTGTGACTTTATTTCACTGGAGGTACCAACTCAAATGATTTAATTTTATTAGAGAAATTAGTTGTATTTAATACTTTTAAATGATTCTTTTTGTAAAATAAAAGGAAAAATCAAGCTGGACCCATTAAAATTTTCATGTCCAGACCTCCCTCCTTCCCTCCCTCCCTCCCTTCCATCTTTCTTTCCTTCCTTTCTTGTCAAATCCCTCTATACAAAATCAAAAACATTTGTAGAGTTCCAGTCCTAAAACTGGTGGCAGAGAAAAAAGGGATGAATTGTGTCACCCCCGAGAGAAGTGTGTGGGGGCTGAGATACCTGGACAAGCAAGGAGACCTCAGGCACTGAATAATCCCTGCCCTACCAGAGGTCTGGTTAGTGGGGTGATGCTTAGAAAGGTGGAGCACTTGGAGGAGGAAGCCCATTGCATAGCCATGTCTATATGAAACTACATTACTGCAAATTCTACAAGGCCACTCAGTTGCAGACTCTTTTCCTGTCCAAAGATGGAGAGTTAGGGATGAGAGCACACAAAAAGAAGGGCTCACCCAATTCCTTATGCATTTCCTATCACCACTATAAGCAGGGCTGGTCTAAACTCCTCCTTATAAAACACATACCAGGGATGGAGGGGTCTGAGTGGGGGAGGTAACATGTATCCATAAAAGAACAAAGAGTGCCTACTTGCTCCATTTCCAAATTTAGTGATCCTTTGCCAGGGGTATACAGAAATACAAACAATGTGTCAGTGCTACTGGGGTGAAGGAGTGGGATTCTGACTGCTAAAAAAGAGTGTGGGATGATCCCTACCCACCCCATGCTACTGTTGCCTGAGTTTCTCTAGGTTCTTGGCTATGCTACAAAAAATGAAATTTAATTGCATGTCAGTTAGGTTGGGCCAGTAGTTTGTCAAGAAAATGAGAGAAGAAAAATGGGAGAAAATAACAGAACAGTGCAAGAACAGGGCTAGAACAGGGGAAAGGGAAAAAGAAAAAGGATCTGATTTAGCTTCTGCACTTGCTTTATATACCGTTAAATATTCTGCCTCTTTTCTAATGTTAGTGGAGGAATTAAAGTTGTTTGATGTTTTGATTGATTACCTCACCTCTCAATTCCCTGGTAAGGCCAAATGATAAGGCCCTTGAGAATATCCAGAGCTTCTACTTGATTCTGGGGGAAATTCTGTTCCAAATGGGGTTTCTCACAAGGTTCTTCCAGCAGGGATCTTGTGGGGTATCTATGACCATGTCAGTTTTCTGCCAGGTTCCAGATCCATCTCTTGATTCCCTAATCTAGTCTGCCTAACTACTGACTCACACAGTCCCTTAGCATTCTGACTCACTTTAAGGCCTAGGAATGAGAAATACAACACAGAGGGAAACTAAGTTCATTGTTCCAAGAGTGGAATTCTGCTAGCATCTTTCCATATACACATCAAAGTGAGAAATGCAACTCCTTCTTCTCATTCCAGGGTGGTAATTAAAAGTCCAGGATATTCAGGGCCAGCTTCCCAGGCTGCTATGAACAGCCTGAAACACTTAAATATTCACTTGAAATAACTGAAATAGGTGTCAGCTCTAATAAAAACTTGGACACAGTTTTCCTCATAATAACAAAATCTCTTAAGACCCACTCTACTATAACATTTGCAAGTATATTAAATTACATAACAAAATAATGAGTGAGACTTTTCAGGACTTACAAAAAAGATCTTTCTAATCTTTTCATCATAACAAATGGAAAAACCTTCTCTTTAAAGTTGTATTTAAAGTAGAACTTTTCTTTCTGGGCTTTTTATACTGACATCTAACTTGTCTACTTTGTTTGGGAGCAAATCAAGAATGCCATCTTGCTCTTAAACTTCCATCTGCATCCCAGAGGCTCTGTCATTCAGGTGGCCTTCTCCCAGGAACAGCTCATCTAGATTGCTGTGGATCTTCTGGTGACAAGCTCGGAGGTGTGGGTTCTTTGGTAAGCCTCAGCACTCAAGGCAGAGCTGGCCTCATCAGTGATGGAGTCTGACTTACTCAGTTTTTGAGGTTTGGGTAGGTAGCCTGTTACTTCAACTGCTGTGCATTACTTGTAGTTATAGCTTCTTTCAATCTGCTGTTGGGCTTGGGTCCTTAGCAGTGGCCACAGATATCTCTCCCGCCTGAGTGTGCTGAAACTGATCCCTTCTGTCCAGTAGGACACTGCGTATCTCAATCAGCTTCAATTCCTTCCCTACTTATGCCAGGGATTTGAGCAGTAGCTGCTCACAGCTCTCTAACCTGGGCAACTGAAACTGATTTGTAGTATTCTGAAACTTTAGTGTGTTTTTCAATCAAACCCACTTCCACACCTGCCAGGATTAGAGTTTAAATTAATCTGAAGATATAGGAAGACTGCTGGCTTCTTTCACACTTGGGTGGGTTTAAACTTTAGCTATGCTTAGTATTGGAATCCAGCTAATAGAATTTGGTAATCAGTAGCCATACTCATGCCAGACAATGCCCCCATCCTGCTCTTTGGAAAGGTGGCTTCTATTAACAACCAGGGAATGACTTGCCAGACTTATGTGGGTAGAATCTATGGAAACACAATTGGTTTTATGGCCTGTTTCTATAGAGAGTCAACATGTATGGTATTGTAAGCACAGGTCTTGCCCACTCTCAGAAAATGTCCTATGGCTTATGGGAGAAAGTCTCACTGTTATTTTACTCACCAAAGAAGACCTCTACCCCTCTCTTAATTCACCAGAGAAGAACTACTAAACATTTGTGTTTGTGCTTTTAGGCTTCTATTTGAGATTCATAAGACTTTGAGGTCTTTTGACTGGGCCACCACCATGGCAATAACCCACAATCAATGGGACTATTGAATGTGCAGATATGTGCCAGCATCTGGAAGTTCCTTTCTCCCCTGGAACATCCTTTCCTTATCTTTGATTAGTTGGAGTAATTGGCTAAATGCTGCAAGTAAGAGTTACCATTCTGGGTGACAATTCCCAGAAATGGGCTTACAAAATCAAACAGCATTCAATATTTTCACTGCTGCACATGGAAGCACGTGTGTGATAATTGTACCACGTGTTGTCCTTACATAACTTATGAACATGATAATGTTACTAAAACTTTAAATCACCTACAAAAACTATCCACTATATTGGACATCTAGGTCTCATGGACTCTTTTGCCTCCTGGTTTACTAGCCTGCGTTTGCATTGGAGCTATAATTTACTTTTCAGAATCCACATTGTACTAATTATTTGTTTGTCCTATTGTTGTTTGTATTGTAGTTGTGGTCTCCTATCCCAATAACAGTGACTTCAATATTAACCTCCCATCTCCACGCTCAAGGATCTATGTGGAAGAGGTGAAAGAAAGATAGTAAGAGTTGTTGAATGGTGTGGAATGTGGCATAGGTCACTTAATATCCCCCAATTCTTATTGCCCATTTCCTAAATTAAACTGTAAGCTAGATTCAGCTAGTCACAAGGCATGCATCAGGAAACAATTCCCTGAGAAGAAATAGATCCTAAAATCAGTAAAAGGGTAACTATCTGATCTTTCCCTCCTTACGTAAACATCTATTTTTTTTTTATGATAATCAAAGGCCCATTCTGTAGAAATCATGTGCAATACTGCATGCCTTGATAAACATATTTAAACATTTGTGCCTTTAATCTTGAGCAAAGTGCTGCATTCTTTTACAGTTCTGCTTATGCTATGATAAAAGACTCACTAACTTCTTAATAGGCATGGGTGATGGAGCTCAGAATTGTCTCTCCTTCCATTGCTGAGGAAGAGGACCACACATAAGTCCCCTAATTAATACTCATCAAACTAGACTTGTCCAACAGTCATTCTTTGGTGTAACATATCCCTCTCCATTCAGTGGAAAGTTGTCATTTTATACAGCTACTCATTATACTCAAAAAAGGAGTGCTGCAGTGCATGCCAAACTTAATGGCTTTGTGGATTGGACATGTTCTAATGGGAAGTTCAGTTCTCAAGGTAATTAGGTGGCCCAGAGCTAAGCATTCAGTCTCTACTTAGGCCCAGTTGCAGGCTAAAAGCCTTTTTTCTAAAGGACAGTAATTATCTGCAAAGGATGGTAAGCTTTGATTTAAACTCTCATGTGTCTGCTCTTTGATTGTCATTTAGAGCCAAAATAAAGGATCCAAACAGCATCACTTTTTGGCATTGACACTTCCACAGCAATAGATAAGCTGAATCATTATAGCCCAAGTTTATATCATAGTCTGGACCTGTTGCAGAGATTCACCTTGTTCTGCCCCCTCCTCCAAAGCCAACAACTTTCTTTGATTACTCAGTAAATGGGTCAGAGGAGAATGCCTAAATTAGAAATATGTTGGCTCCAAAATCTTTAGAGACCAACTACGCATTCTGCCTCTTATTTGGTTGTTGGACTGGACAGATGCAACAGATCAGCTTTCACCTGAAAAGGAATATCTTGACATTACACACCCACTAAGTTAGAGTTTCTTTGTGTAGGAACCAGACATCCACATATTTTTTTCAAAGTTATTGAACACTCTGTGATGGATTAAAGCTATATTAACCCTCAGAAAAGTATGTTCATGAAGCTAATCCATTTCTGTGGGTGTGAACTTATTCTAAGTAGGGCCCCATGATTAGGATACTTCAGTTAAGGGACTTTTGATTATGTTTCTTCAGTAAGGTATGGCCCAGGGTACATCTTAATTCTCTTACTGGTGTCCTTTATAAGAAGAGTCAAATCTAGAGGAAGAAAGAGCCATTTAAGCAGTGAGCTGAAGGCAAGGAAGCCCAGGGAAGGCAGGAGAGTCAAGCAGAAGCTCCCATAAGCCTTGCCAAATAACAGAGGTTTCCTGGATCCCTGGCAGATATCCTTGGAGAGACCATATTGCCTGATGATACCTTGATTTGAGCATTTTTCTCAGCCTTGGAACTGTAAGTTTGTAAACCAATAAATTCCCACTGTAAAAGCCATTTTTTTTCTGGTATGTTACTTTTGGAAGCCTAGCAGACTAAAACAGAACCTTATGTATATAGCCAAGTATTTGTCTATGGATTAGTATATGAGATCACCAAGACAAGGAAAGACCACATAAACTGAAAATATGTGATCTTTAACTCTACTGTACCTCTAATAGTGTAGCATTCTGTCACATAGAATATAACAGTTCTCTGTCGAATGGTCAAATGCCCCAATCCTTTTGTTAATACTTCTTATACCTAAGTTTATCTTCTCTGTGGGATTCTCAATGAGCATAAATTATATCTCATGCCACTTTGAAGTGTAGCACTTTAAAATTTAATAAGAAGCATAGAAATTTGTATTTATAATTTATAAATTGTCACAGATTATGCTTTCATATTATTTTCTTGTATACATATTTATCAAATTTTTGAGGATTTAATGAGGTTGTATTCCTAAGAAGAGGAAACTGGATTTCAGGGAAATTAATTTATGAAAATAATCCACATAGCTAATACATATCAGAACTAGGACTATGTACTAGAAAATAATCATTAGATTACTTTTCCTATCCTATTCCATATGCTTTTTCCACTGATGGATTATATTTAGTAAGAGCAAAATTGCCTTCATATAGTCATTTTTAGTATGTAGTTTGTAGTTCCACAAACCATCACTTGCATATTATAGGTAAAAATTTTCATCTTGTTGCTGCTCTGTTGGAAAAGAGAGTCAATGTGTTTTCTTTTGGGGCATTCCCTGTGGACTTTAAGAAGGACTTAATAGACTGCTATCAATGTCCAAATGCGTACTATTTACAGCATACTGTAATTCCGTGACCAGTTCAGTTCCAGAGGTAAGAGGAATGATTTTTCATCACTTGCACAATATTTTAGAAACTGTAACCCTGGAATCTCAAACTAAGGATTGGGCTTTAATATTGAAATTAGAGATAGTGTGTTCTAGTTAACTCAGTTTCATTGAAATTGAACCACATTGCTTCTAGAGAACATAGCTAGGAAAATAGGAAGGCCTCTCTTACAAACTTCATTCAATAGAGCTGCAAATCAGAAATTTGCTTTAATTCTCCTGATTTAAGATAATAGAATAGGGATAATAGAAATAAAAGTCTATATTTGAAATTGAGGGAAATTATTAAAGAGAGAGAAAATTAAATTTCAACCATCCATTTTGTGTATTCCACTTATGTATCATAGTTTTATTTTCTGAGAGATTATCATAAATAAATTTTAAATTAATTTACTATTTAGATAATTGGTTTGAAAAGATGAAGATGCTTTTCCAAGCTTACACAGTCAATGGGTGCTAAATCTGACATTTTTCCCTGTATTTTTAAAGAAACTTTAGATTACATAAATGTTACATTTTAATAGGTTTTGACAAAATGCATAATGACTTGTATCTGTCATTGTAATATCATGCAGAACAATTCCATTGTCCCAAAAATGCCCCATGTTACACTTATTTTCCCTCTCTCTACCCTCAGAACCTCTATTGACACTGTATTTATATCTATGTTACAAGTACTTCCATTTCTAGAATAACAATAAGTCTAATTTGGTCCATAGTTTCATTTCTCCTTTATGTTTGTTCAGTCCTCAATCTTGAGGATTTGGGGATGGTGATGTCCACTATGCTTCAGAATGAGAGGGAGCTTAGATCCCATGGGTCAGCTGGAGGGACCTGTGTTGCTTCCAGTAGATACTTTCTGCTAAATCTGACAATTTAATACAAGTTCATAGAGGCAGGGTCTTAATCCTCCAGAACTGTTATCTCTTCTCAGTCTTGACAGAGAATGAAAGTTAGAGTCCTAATATTGCTAAAATCTTTCCATTATGTGTTAGTCAAGAAGTATGATGTAACGGATTCCTTTAGTAGACTACCTACTGAGAAATTTTTCAAAATTTGCTTGCATAATTATATTTTCTTTCACATTGCTTTTTCCTATCTTCCTAATTCCTGTTTTTCCCTAATGCTGTACCGTAAATATTTATGTATGTAGTCCATGTGGTATTGTGAGAGAGAGAGACAGGGAGAAAAAGGTTGGGGTAAAGGGAAAGAGAATGAAGAATTCTTTTTAACAGAGATATATTTTTATGACAAAACAATACATTAATACATAATTATATTATTAACTGATATCCTTATAAGTTATTTTATTAATATAGCCACTGAAACAAATTTAGAATTTGTTATAAGGTTTCTTTTTGTATGTGTATTCATGAAACAATTTAAGTTGTCTGAATTTATACAATAATTGAAATTTAGCTTAATTTTGTATATTTTACTCGAGAATTCTGAGTCAAATGAGCATGTTTTTTTTCTCTAACCCCAGAATTATGAAACGGTTTATTCAATGTATTAGAAACATCTTTCACTTAGATTTGTGAGAGCCTATCTGAGAAAATGAAGACATGTGGTTTTCTTCAGGTTCCAGGAATTTTAAGCTGATTTGTACATTTCTTTCTTGTCATATGAACACGTCAGTATGACATAATCTTAGCATGTCTCACATTATGGATGTAAATCATTTGTATGTCACTTAAAACAGCCTTACCCAATGCATGGTAAATATGTTACTCATTTAAACCCTGGAAAATACCATGCCCAATAAACTAAGAATAGTTCAAACACCTTGGTCTCTTTTGAAGGAATTACAAAAGTTACCATGCTGAAAACTAATTATGGATCTTAGATTTAATTCTGTTCAATCACTAAGGCTTGCAGTTCATATATAGGAAATTTTTACTTTTTTTTTTCTTCACACTCCACTGAATGAGAATGAATCTGATGGCATATGCCAGAATATCAGAAATCAAATATTCCTTATAGCAAATTTCATGATTTAATTCTTTTGGTAATAACTTACAAATAATTTTATTAGTAAGCATTGAGTGATATTTATTTCATTATGATTTTAGAGACTGTATAAGAAAATACAAAATATTAATGAAATGGCTCTGCATATTTTGACAAAAATAAGTCTGAAAAATCCTTCTAGGGACTTTGTAAGTATAATGAACATACGAAGAAAGAAACAACATATATTGTCATTAAGTTAAAATTTGAACAATAATGATGGTACAACAGGATGAAAAAGTCAAAATGTGCAATTTATTGAAATGCATTTCAAGAAAGATACCTAAAGTAAACAGGATATTTCATTGTTTTTATTTGCAAACAGGGAGCATCAACATCCAGAAATGTCTGCTGCCCTGTTCACTAGTATTCCTGAATGAGTAATGGAACAACATCCTTGCAAGGAAAGAGAATAAAGTCGTTTGGTATGATGTGCTTTCCTGTAAGACAAGATGAAATGTGAGTCTACTTTATCCCAAACTAGAAACATTTTTAAATTACAAAATTTTCATACCCCCTTCATTTTTTTAATTTTTTTAAATTTATATA
>JAQZBX010101243.1:0-11279 GCA_029593785.1 Cabassous unicinctus
TCAGTTTATTAAAGTACTAAGCATTGTTCCAGCCTTACAGTAGATGGTTAATGCATATTAGCAGTTGTCTTTTGCCATTAATTTATTAATGATACTAAGAAGTTAACATATGTATTTTCTTTAATCAAGCTTATGTACATTTTCTTATCTAAATCTCAGTGTTTCATCCTCTACATTCAGTTCACTGTACTCTTTCAATCCTGAGTTATTTCATCATGTTCCATAGCTTAAACAATCCTGGTAACATACATAAAGCTATTAAGTGAGCGATAGCTTCATTGTCCAACTGTACCCTGGAAAATCTATGGATGTATAACTCTTCATCTTTCTTCCTTGTTTTACCGTCATCTAACATTATCATTCCATTATCTCACCATCCTCCCGTAAGACCAGTAATTCTATTTTGGGGGGTGGGGGTGGGAATGGAAAGATACTGGCTTACGCAAGTCACAACCCTGAAAGTCTTCTGTAACTTTGTCCAGTCTCATAATCCTACTCAGTTCTATTGACCCTAATGTTTAAAAAGCTCTAGAATATGTTCCTTGTCTTTATATCCTTGTATCTGCCTTATTTAGGTCCTCATCACCTATGATGGATTACAAATGGTGGCCTATTAAATATATTCCTTGCTTCTGGGTTCCTCATTCCCTCTATCCCCCACACAATCTAAAATCACTATCTTGTGAAATCTTCAAATATCTCTTTCTCTGCACAATAACATCAAACTCCTAAACAGAGTTTAAAATGTCCTCTAAATTCAGGATTTCAACAGAGTTTAAAAAACCCTATAATCTGTATGATTTTGCCTTATCACCTGACAAAATGTTCATTGTATCCAAAATTCTCCTAAGGTAGACGCTTCCATTTCTCAAGCATATCATGTGATGTTCTGCCTCCTTACAAATACATAAGTTGTACTCCTTTCCTGAAATGCCCTTTCCTTCAAGCCTTTTCTTCCAAGGCAAGCTTAGGAAGAAAATGAATTAATGTTTCTAAAGCCCCTACTGTGTCAGAAACTGTGATAAGTGACATAAAGATGCTACCTTTTTAAAATTTTTCCTAATACCTCTCTGAAGTCGATAAAAACCATCATTTTAGAGATGAGGACATGGAAGCAGAATTCAAGCTCCCATCTGCCTGACTACAGAAAGCTGTGTTTTTCACTATTATTGTACTCTAATTCATGTATTTAATTCTCACAAACACTTTCAGAGAAGGATAATTTTAGCTCAATTTCTACATGATCAAACTGAGATTTGTGGGGGAATGAGAGGCACATCCAAGGTCACCGAGTTGAAATTTGTGAAGCCTGAATTTAAACTTAAATTTGTTTAACTTCAAAGCTTATATTCTTTCAATGGTAACTTTCAGCTTCTTTAAATATCACCCCCTCAATAAATCGTTTTCTAAAGACCCCATGGAGAAATGGTAGACCCAACATTTATGCTGTTGCTGTACCTCCTACAGTGGAATAAAAAGAAGAATTACCATTTTTGTGGAAATTGCCTAGAATATACGCATGGTTCTATACGCTTTAATAGTTATCCCATTTATAAATCTTAACATGTATCATAGTGATTATATTTATCACCCTGAATTTACATATTACTTATCTTTCTCACTAAAATATGGAGGTAGACACTGACTTACACATATTTGTTTCTCTAGATCTAGGCAAATTCCTTACATGTGGAAGGTCCACAATAAATATTTTTAATTTAAATGAATATATTACAAGTAGGGATGGCTATAGTATTGGTAGGATAGATAGAGGAGATTAGAAAGACTTTCAAATCTCAGAGAGCAAATGTAATCTCTCATATTACACTTCCCTTGAGCTCAGGGATGTAGAAATTTTGGTAGGCTAAATTGAATTCTTTTTCTAACTCTGGATGGCATTATTTTTTCTTATATTGAACATAAATAATGCATTTTTTTCCAAATGGCAATAGCCAGGCAAGCTAGTTATACGTCTTAATACAGATCACAAATTTAGCAGACTGAATATACTTTGATTTATTCCCAAATTTTAATTCATTTTATTGACCCTTTGCACATTACAAGGCTCATTCCATACTTTGTACACATTATAAATTCAAAATATTGGAAAGCCTTTTGATCTGCAAAGAGATCAAAGTTATCTAAAGTGGCCCTTTCTGTTTCCCATCCATCTGAAAGGATCGGTTAAGTGTGTTTCTCAGACATAGCCCTATTTCTGGAAAATGGAGAGTGGCTCTTTATTACAGCCTTGGGCTTTGTTTTATATGGAAGTAAAATTTTCTGCTTTTCCCCACTTACGTCCATTCAAGGCTCCCTTTTCTAATTTCTTAGGGACTTAACTATCTCCATAGCTTTTCTTATGCCATGTCATTCTTGTCTTTGCTGGCTCCTGATCTTGGTCCATTCTTGATTGACATTATATGTATGTGTGAGATCTCTCTCCCCAACTTTAGAAAAATGAATCCTGAAAATTCACCAAGTAGGTGAAAATGTATAGTCTTTATTTTTCAATTAGGTCTTGGATATTTGTGTATGAGAAAAGATACTGACCTTCCTTTCACTCACTGTGGAAGGAGAAATAGACTAAATTAACTTCCTATCTACTTGCTTATGCTTTTTTTAATCATGTCACTTCAGTAAGAAAGTTTTTAAATTTTCAGTTATTTTAGATTTTGTCAGTAGTCACTGTACTTTGTATCCTTCTACCTGGTATCTTAAATTGTAAATTTTCCAATTTTCTTCTATTTTAAAATATGTTCTCTTCATATGACGTTGTTTCTTTAAATGATGAAATTGATCAAAAATAACTCTTGGCAAGATAGAGGTTAATTCTTAACTATAAATTTTTTAATTTTAAAAATGTCTCAGATTTTTTAAGCTTTTATCTAAAAAATAAAGGTATTCTTTAAACAGGAGATAAATACTATCAATAATAAAATAAAGTCTGCTCTGTAGTTTACTTGAAATTCATTGGGTTAGAGGTGACATAGAGAAATGCACAGGTAGAATCTGCGTATGAACAGAAAAAACTTTGGAATATATATAGCTATTGGACAGTTAAATTCTCAGACAGCCATTTAGAATATTTTAGCATAGTTTTTGTCAGTCAGATATAAGTATCTTCTCTGTGAATCTAGAAGGGATTATGTTCTTACGTGAACCTGGAAGGAAGACACATTTCCTTGAACTCCATCTCTACTGTCATCAGCACCTCTACTACACTCACAGGCTGATATCAGCTATTATTAGTTTATTGACTGAAAATCACCATGACCATGCCACCTCTGAGTGTGTATTGCTCTCTGCAGCATAATTGTCAGATGGGAAAACTTCAGTTATATTATGGGTTATTCTCTACTCTAGACTCAAGTCATCAACTTGTAGTTTTCACTCTGGCTTTACAAAGGGTCAGGCGCTGCGACAAAGACATATGAATTTTGATTGTGTGCATGTGGTACACTAAAGTGTATACAAAGAGGCTATGGAAAATCATGACATTAGGGCTGAAATGACCTTAATAACATCACGTCCATTCCTCTTCTGGTGGAAAAATAGGGCTTAATTTTTTTTTTTTTTCGCATCAAAACACTTTGGAAAGTAGACAATCATTCCTAGTACATATATTTATTTATTACTTTACATGGAATCCCCACTCTAGTTTAAATTCTAAGAGACAGGCTCTCAGAAGCACTGATATACCCAGAATAAAGGTGCCTAAGGCTCAAATAAGTTAATACTGATGACACCTGTACCCATTGCAATGATTTTTTTTTAAAAAGAACAAACTTCTTCCACATTATTGAAATGAGAAACAAATTATTCTTAAATCAAAAGTCTTCCAAAAAAGGTTATTTGAATGTGCCCATGTATAAATCTCCTATGTTTTATAGTCATGCATCACTTTTTTTCCCTTAATTTTCAGGGCAGCCTTGTTGATTTTCCAGAAATGGTAGAAAAAATAATCAACCCTGTATATCTCACATCTAATATAAAATATTTGCCTAAAACCTGCAGAAAGTATGGCTTTAGAACAAAAGAATAGAGATGCTGTAGCATTTCTGCCGAGTTCAGTTTAACCCCTCTGCAGTATGCAAATGTCATCTTCTCTATGTGAGTGTTTTACCAGAGTGAATGCTGCAGGGTTGAAGGCTTTGGCTTGTGATTTAGGTTGTAATTTTGTTTGTGGAAATAAACCAATCGCTGAGCTCCAATTGTCTTAGCGATGAGGTGATCAATAGCCCATTACTGGATAGAACAGTGGCTACAGGAAGTGCATTGAAGATTCTAATGCATGAATTATGCATGCGGTGCTCATTCTTTAGTCTCCAAACAGAATGACAGGGTTTGTGAAGTCGCCTCAGATAGTTTCTTGCATTAAGTGACTGCAGTGAAATGCTTAATATTTTCAGACATAGAAGCAGCATTGGCTCAGCCGAATTTGGAAGATGTAATCCCCCAGCTCACAGCACAGAATGCTTTATTTGAAAGTCTTGGATATGTAGAGAGCCAGCTTTGCTGTCATCTAACCTGCTCTCCCCAGAAGGTTGGCTGAAGGATGGGAGCGGCTGTGCCTGCCTCTGAGGTCACAGCTTGAAGTCTCTTTAACTTGCTTTCTACTGCAGGAGAGAGGCGTATTGTGGTATAACTGTCACTGCATTTATTCAAATGGATAAGTTGCAATAAATATTAAGCCCAGAACAACAGATAGCCCAACATATGAGGTAAGTCCCAAGGTTTTTCTATATGATAGATAATTGTAGAAGCTAGAATGTGCTGAGTTAGGATAACGGTGATGCAGTTTTAGTGAGGTTGACTCAGACATCAGTATTGGAATGCAGCGTTAGGGCTCTCAGTTGTTATGTTTGTTGTGAGGTGACTTTGTATTATAATTTTAAGGTATTTTTTTGTGTGCATGCAGACGCTTTTCAAGAACGTATGAGAGCTCAGGTGTGTGTGTCTTGGATAGATAGAAGAGAGCAAACTGGGGAGGGGCAGCGCTGAGAGTAACCTGACTCAATGAGAGAAAACCACCTCCTTGTAAAGAAGTTTCTGCAGGGCTGTGGCATTCCTTTGACTCAGATTATTTCTTTAATGTCAATATTTTCAAATTATGTAAAAAAAAAAAATTGGTAGAAACCAAAAAATGCTCATTCTGTCTCCCAGAAAAAATAGGAAGGCACTGAGATACTCAAAGTCAAAGACTGTTTTGCATGCAAATTGAGCAGATAGAATTAAAACAATTCTGGATAGCATGTCCTTGAGGAGAGACCTTGTTGTCAGAACACAAAACAGTTTCATTTCTACCTGTCATGTTTTTTTTTTCTGTCAGGAATGTCTTATTCCAAAAGGAATAGATAGACTAGATAAACTGTCATAAAGCATATTGAGGAATTTACCAAAAATAGGATATTATTTCCAACTTTATTGGGTGTTTTAAAAATTAAACTTATACACTTAGAGGACTCAATGATAAATAGCCAGATGAAATTTACAAAGATGTACAAAACTGAGAAAATATAGAACCATGTTGATATATTTGTCAGAAGTCTCATGAATTAAACCTACCTGCTTAAATGTCATGGCAAATAATTAATAAATGTGTAAATCCTATGTAGTATGATATGAATTCATGAATATATCTTTAGGGTAAATGAATAACATTAACAAACATTTATTGACAAATTCGAGATAGAATACATTCTTTAAATGTGTTCTTGAAAAATAAATTTGCACCGTTAGTGAATATATGTATTTTATGTACTATAGTATATAATTATATAATATTTATAATGTAATAGACATACATATTTACCTCCCCAAGTATGTTTATTGATGCTAACTTTAAAAACGGATGTTGGCTAAATCATCTGTCAGAAACCAATAATAGATAAGGTCAAGTATTCTTTGTTTAAAATAAAAAGGGTCATTTTTTATAAAAAAGAAAGGAATGGAGGGAGGGAGGAAGGGAGGGGAATGAAAATAAGGGAATGGGAAAACTACTTCTCAAGGATTTCACAGTGCATTTCAATTCTGCTACCCTGTTACTACGTTGCTTGGATTTCCTGTCAACTCTGGTGCTGAGGCATTCTAGAGTGTTTACATCTTCAAAGCTGATCTAGTATAGGTACACGAGGAAACTCACATGTGGAGTTTTTTTTCTCAAGGAGGGGAAAAACTGGGGAGGAGATTAAAAAGCTATCTTCTATCTTAGAAGTCTCCTGCTGCTGAGTCATGGTGCTCTGTTCTGCTCAGATGCCTCCTGGCTGAGCTGGCCCATTAAGGGCTAGTAAAATGGAATCTGAAGGAAAATGAGAAAGAAAAGAGGGGAGTAGGAACTTAAAGATATTATTGCCTAATAGCACATACAAAACTCTGAGTAATGAGGGTAATGGTAGTGCTACTTGTTGGATTTGGCTGAGGTGACAGTAGGAGAATAAAAGCCCCCTGTGGTGATTGACAAGATCATAGCAGGAAAATTAATGGACTAACATGGGGAGATTTTATAAACAAAGGGACCCATGTAGCACTGCACTTGTCCTTATCTAAAACTCTCTGTCATTGGTCTAATCTCAACTCAAGCCATTAATCATTCTCCTTTAAAATAGCTCATTGTCAGATATGGAATATTTCCTAGATCATCAGAGGGAAATCTGGAACAAAATGTGCCAAATTCTCAATTCCCACAGTAATCATAATACTTTTTATAGCTCATCAATTAGGAGAAATTAATAAGAATATTTGAGTATCAACTATAATACATGAGGTAAAGCACCAAAATGAACTTAATTAATGATTATTATGGTATGGTAATATCAGATACAGGTGAAAAGGGAGGCTTAAGACATCTGAAAATGATAAAAGGAAAGGAAAAGGGAAATGATAAAAGGAAAGGAAGGGAAAAGGGGAATAGAATAAAAAATATGGTAGAGAAACATCAAAGCATAAGGTGTTTGAAAGAAAAATAAATATTTAATTCATACCAGCAATACTTTAATTAATGCCTTTTAAAAATAATGTCTAAAAATTCTGAAATATCATGGTCTACTAATATCAGGTCTTATAATTTACAAATACATCTTACAGGTGACTTAGTAAAGAAATCAACTGAGGAGGATTTTAAAATGTTGAGCTGTCAATTTTTTAAAGGTAATAAATACAAATAAATGCTGATATTGATAATGGATGTTTACCCATATGAATATTGCAACAAATCTAAATAGAAAATATATATGTGACATTTAACAGTAACTATAAATTAGGAAGATATTTCAGATTGTGGAGAGGTGATGGATCACTTATGGAAGAATGGGAGAGTAAAAACCTTGAAGAGAGATAATATATCCATTTTCAATCTAAAAATATACATGCAAATTTACAAGTGTTCTTTAGTTAGTGCTATGGATTGACTCATGGCCCCCAAAAGATATGTTCAAGTCCTGGCACCTGGTTCTGTGGATGTGAGCCCATTTGTAAATAGGATCTTTGAAGATGTTGTGAGTGAAGGTGAGGCCAAAACGAATCAGCATGAACCTGGATCCAACATGAGGAAATTTGGACACAGTAGTTGGAGAGAGATGGAGAGAGAGAGCCTTGTGATGGCGGCAGAGATTGAGTTATGGGTTGCCCGGGAGCAACCACAACTCTACAGACTTCAGAGAAAGCATGGTCCTGCTGACACCTTGATTTTGGACTTCTAGCCTCCCAAATTATGAGAAAATTAATTCCTGTACCCAACTATTCTGCAGTACTTTGCTGTAGTAGGCCTGGCAAACTAAGACACTTAGCAAACAGTCCTGATGAGTTGCAAGCTTTGTAAAATTCACAGAAGGACAATTCAGTTAACAAAGAGTCATTTGTTTTGTGGATCTTCTTGTCTGGTCTTGCTGGGTACTCTGATTCTGTAGATACAAAAGAGCTGTGCTCTCAATGAGAACAGGAAAAAGAGCACAGGGCCAGTCAAAATATTTCTTAAAAAGCTTTCATGTCCTAGGAGAAACAATGACACATACTCAAAATTATAAAATGGAGCCTGGGAGAAGAACATGTATCAAGGCATGGGCGAAAATTAGCACTATATGTTCTAGTGTCAGGATGGAAACTGAGGGATTGGATAGGTTTAACTGATTAACAATTTAAGCACCACAATAAAATATTCAATAACAGGCATTGGGCACCCACAGTCATTATTTAATCCCACTGTAGGCATTTAATGCTAAAGAAATTTTTGATCCCTAAATCACATGAATTCTTAGCATTTTTTAGTGATAGTTAATCCTAACTGAAACATAGAAAACATCTTAATTTTAACATCAATAGAAATTTAATATTTTCTGTGTTTAAAACCAATTACTCAACTCTTGTTTTTTTAAAATCATTACTTTTTATTAAACTGCTATATTACTTTAAATTTAAGGGTATATTCTGAGTGAATCGCCTATAAACATATGCTTAACTGTGTCCTAAGTATTTTCTTGTGGTTGATAGTAAGAGGGTGTAGCCTCCAGATAAATGAATGGATAATTACAAGTTTTCAATCTTATGACAATCTTCATATAAAAGTTTTAAATATTTTCCTTGGACTGCTTTAATTTGTATGTCATATCTGCTGTATGAAAAAAAAAAAACATCTGCTTTGTCAAGCAACTGAATCAGTGCTGAGAGAAAAAAACTATCTTTATATTATTTAACTATCAAAATACTAAAACTGTAATTACCAAATGCTAGTGTTGTTTATATAATGTCTTTGATATCCAGTAGGCAACTATAATATTCTAATTAAAAAATATTTCTGCTACATTAAGCCTAAAAAATTGAATTGAGCTGTCCTGAGAATGCGTTGTCCAAGAAAAGGTTGTTGCTAATCAATGAATGCAAAACTGGAATAATGGACCAAATCCAATTAACCATATTACCAACAAGAATTTAGATACACAGAAATAGTACTCTGAAGAATATATACCAAGAGCCATTAGGTCTCTTTCACTGCTGTACTCGCTAACTTCAAAACACCATCACTGGAAGAAATTCAGAACACAAAATGACTTTAAAGGATAGAAGATTTCAAACATTTAATGCATGTTTAAATTTTGTGACTTTTAAGTTCCCTTTCTAGCCCAAGATTATATGAGTATACATTACTGTTGCAATTGCACTAGCCCCTTAAGAGAGAAACTTCTGATAAGGAAACTTAAGTGGAAAATGGAAGATGATTTAGATTGGGAATAGGTTAGAAAATATTCTAGTCATAGTAGCAGATGGAAGGGCAGCAAGGTAGGTGGCTGTGAGGGAATCTGGAGGAGGAGCTGTGCCAGAAAGAACATAGGAATTTAAACAGATGGAAGATGACATATTAGTTGGCAAGGAGAGAAGCTGGGTGATAAGCAGGGGAGCCTATTAAGAACTTGGTGTATAGGCAGCCAAGAGATAATTAGGTGGACCAGTAGTAAAAGAAATGGGTCAGTATGAGGGAACCCAACTTCCAGAACAAATAGGTAAGAATAGTAGAATATAGCTATAACTTTTCCTTTTACTTAAACCTGGGAAATGGTTTTTATTATAATTTTAAAGCCCTTTGAAATGATGAACAATGATCATCTTGGGAAGGGAAATTTTAATGTAAATTTCAGAGATGTTTACCACAGAGGAAATTTATTCTGCAAAATTTTCGTGAGCATATAATTTATTTTTATTTCTTAGTTTCATGCTTCCTATAATTTGAGATTTGGTCCTGTCTTGGTTAAAATATGATGATCTGGTTGGCAAATAATACTGAAAAATAATAAAAGTAGAGAATAAGGTCTGCAACCCCTACCAAAATGAGAGTTTTATCAGACTAAGAATCTGGAATATACTCCGTCTTATCTTTAGAAAAAAATGCCTTCTATTTTCTTTGTCTATTTTAAATGATAACAGCAGGGTCTCAATGAACATAAAGGGGACAACTACAAGTCATGTGGTCTCTTCTGTGCCTTCAGGCTTATCTAACCTTAATCAGCATATTCTTAGACAATTATTCTTACTTACAGACACTCAGTAAAATTGTGTAATTGAATTCAACATTTTAAAAATAGGAACTGTCCTTGTAGATTGATAAAAAAAAAAAAAAGAGTCATGCACAGTGATAGGAGGTACTTGTAGGAGGTACTTGGCTCAGTGTAGCTGTTCTGATTGACCCTTCATATTCATACAAGTATTCTAAGTGGAAGAGGCATATCACCCTTTCTTTTTGTTCTTTATATAACCTATAAATGTATTTTTCTGACACTGTCAACCATATTTCTTAAGCCAACCTATTTCTATCTATTTTACTTGCCAAACCCTTATGCTATTATGTTTGAAAAAGATCATTTATACCAGCTATTCTCTCTAAGTGATTTCTTTTTTAGTTGCCACCTCAATCCCTTGAGTTAAATTTTTCTTTTGAGCATCAGGCTGGTAGCAGCACCTTCCCAAGTTCTGAGTGCTGTCTTAATGGGAACAATTCCCTTGAGCTAAGGAAACATACTTGGCAAAAGCTATATGCATGCCTGTCATTATGCCAGACTTTGGGGATACGAGGAGTTTTAGTTTCCTAGGCTGATCAAAGCAAATACCATGAATGAGCTGGCTATAAACAATGGAAATTTATCAAGGCATCATCAGGAGACACTTTCTTCCAGAAGACCAGCTGGTGATCCTGGCTCCTCTGCCACATGGCAAGGCACCTGGTAACATCTCTTCTGGGTTTCGTTGCTTTCAGCGTCTTGGTTCCATGGCCTTCTCAACCTCTCTCTGTATTCATTCCATTTGTAAAGGAATCCAGGGTGAAGATTAAGACCTGGACCATGACTTAACTGAAGTAACTGCATCAAAAGATCTTACTTGCAATACGTTTATGCTCACAGGAAAGGATTAGCTTTAAGAAATGATTTTCTGGGAGATGTATGGTTCCAAACCACCACAGAGGATGAATAAAACATGGACTCTCAAAGAGTTTACGTTCTAGTCAAATAAACAAATCTATGTACACCAGATTTTTTGGTACAATTTAATGGATACAATGGTATTATGTCCATATGTAATATATACATACATCATCCTCCATGATTGCAAATATCTTGAGGTCAAGGAACACATTAATTTATTAATTCTGCAAATGTTTATTAAGCCTCTTGTATGTATAGGCTCCAAAAGTACATATAAATTAGGCTCTAACCAAACTCAGAGAAGGAAACCAAGGATAACATCTTGGATGAGAAAATCGAGGATACTCAGAATAGTTTTTGTTTGTTTGTTTGTTT
>JAQZBX010101244.1:0-11279 GCA_029593785.1 Cabassous unicinctus
CCTACTTAATGGGAGAAAATATTTGGAAATCACATATCTGATAAGGGTTTAATATCCAGGATATATAAAATAAACCTACAACTCAATGATAAAAAGACAATAACCTGATTTAAAAATGGGGAAATGACTTGAATAGACATTTTCCAAAGAAGAAATACAAATGATGAAAAAACACATGAAAAGTTGTTCAAAATCACTAGATATTAGGGAAATGCAAACCAAAACTACAATGAGGTATTATTTCACACTTATGAGAAAGGTCACTATTTTAAAAAAAGAACAGAAAACTACAGGTGCTAGAGAGTATGTGGAGAAAAAGAACATTTATTCACTGTTGGTGGGAATGTATAATGGTGCAGCCACTTTGGAGGACTGTTTGGCTGTTCTTAAGGAAGTTAAATATAGATCTGCCATATGATCCAGCAATTCCACTACTGGGTATATACCCAGAAAATTTGAGAGTATGGATATCTTCATATTATCAGTTCATAGTGGCATTATTCACAATTGCCCAAAGATTGTAACGACCTAGTTTTCTATCAACCGATGAATGGGTAAACAAATTGTCCTATATACACATGATGGAATATTATTCAGCTGTAAGAAGAAATAAAATTGTGAGGCATATGATAACATGGATGAACTTGGAGGACATTAGATTGAGAGAAGCAAGTCAGACACAAAATGACAAATACTGTATGATTTCACTAACATGAATTAAATCTAATGAGTAAAGTTATGGAATTAATAGCTAGAATATAGGCCACCTGAAGATAGAAGGATGATAAAGAATGGAAAACTGAGGCATAATTTGTGCAGAATCTGTAAAAACGGTGTTTGTAAATATTTGGATATGAATGGAGGTGATGATAGCACACTATAGTGATTGTAATTTCATTAATACAGGAGTATGACAGTGACTGATATGGAAAGTTTAAGGTTGTATATATAACTAGAAGGGAAACTAAAAAATGAAACCTGGATCTGCATAGCATAGCAAACTTTCTTGTGGACAAAGAGAATGGATAATATTTCACACTTAAGTATGTTTTTCTCTGAATCAGAACAAATGAATGTTAATGTTACAAGATGTTAATAATAGGGTGATATTTGTTCAAGAATACAACTAAAGCAAATTATGGAATGTAAGGAATAGTAACATATTAATATTCTCCCATTAATGGTAAAAAAAAGAATAATGCTAAAGGAAAGAAATCAGACTCAGTGTACTATATTTGACTCCATCTATACAAAATGTAAATACAACTAAATTTTTAGAGACTGAAATGGATTAGAAGATATGTAGGGTAGGAGAAGGATAGAGGGATTGAAAGGTGAATACTAAAGGATAGTCAGTTTTTCCTCTTGGAGTAAGGAAAATGCTCTAATATTTATTGCAGTGATGAAAACACAATTCTGTGATTATACGAAATGCTACTGATTGTACAATATAAATGTGTTATATGGTGTGTAAATACATTTCAATAACATTTATTTTAAAAATCCCTAAAACCTAAGTATGAACTTGAACACATTAAATGTCTTTCCATAATTTGTAAAAAGGGATGAATAGAAAATAATTAGGTTGTGGATTTCAAGCCAATAATATTAATGATCATAATAAATATAAATGGCCTAAACAAACCCAATCAACACCAGAGAACGTCAGATTGAATAAAAAAGCAAAAACAACTGCAGGCAATATACAAATCTGGTTGATTTTAAGGGCAAAAATATGTAAGAATAAAAGGTGAAAAACATGTACACTATGCTAACACCAATCAAAAGAAATCAGAGATGACTAAATTAATATTGGACAAAGTAAATCCCAGAGCAAAGAATGTTACCTGAGATAAAGGAGATCATTTAGGACATGGCAATCTTAAATGCTCATGCCACTAATAACGATATTTCAAATATATAACATATATAACACTAAAACTGATCAAACTATGAAGAGACATCCACTATTATAGTTGTGGATTATAGTTGGAGAGTTCAATATCTTTTTATTAATGATTAACAGAACATGTACCCAGGAAATCTAGAAAAATATATAGGAAACCTGAATAAAACTATCAATCAGATTGTCTTAATGAAAACTTAGAGAACAATAGCAGTATAAACAATCATATCAAATATTTTACAAACAATTTTTAATATAGACCATATTTTGAGCCATAATATAATTCAAATCATACAATGTATGAACACTAAAGACAATAGACTTAAATAGAAATATCAGAGACATCAGAAAATTCTCTAAATATGTGGGCATTAACATGAGTCTAAATAAAACATCAATCAAAGAAGACATCAAAAGAGATATTAAAAGTTCTTGTAAATGAATTTGAATTAAAAAACAGTATGTCAATATTTGTTGGATATAGCTAAAAGTGTTCATAGGCATATTTATGCCACTCAATGCCTATATGAAAAAGGAAGAAAAATCTCTCACAAATTTGCTACTTTCCCCTTTTAGAAGGAAAAGAAGAAAAATTCAAATCTAAAATCAATAGAAGAAAATAAATAATAGAAATCATTGTAGAAATCAATTAGAATGTAAAAGGAAAAAAGAGAAAAGTTGGTTCTTAGAAAATCTCGGCAAAGAAACAAGATGACACAAATTACCAACATGAGGAATGACAGATGTGGCACTACACATTCTACAAATATTAAAGGATAAGGGAATATTATTTTGAAACATGTGGTCTTTAGCGACAACTTAGATAAAATTGACAAATTCCATAAAGCACTCTTCATCAATGGTGGCAGTTAAACAGCATTTGATAATAAGTACAACCCGCAGGACTCAGAATGGCAATGTTAACCAATTTACAGTTATTTACAGGAAAATAATGCAATATAAGAACAATATTAAAATAAGAGTATGTGTCACAGACAAAGGCTGTCTTGCGCTAAGGATTCTGAAGAGTCATGGTACTCACTCTTATTTTGAATAACACCTCAATAATGCTGTTAAAAACTAAAAAGAAATAAAAATGATAGCTTGAACTGTATAAAACCATAAACCACAGGCCACAAATCAGAACAGATATTTTTAAGACATATTAAACTTAGAATATATATTTAATTTACTTTAAATAACAAAATATGAACAGGCATGAAAATAGAAATGATGTATACTAATGACTTAATTATAGTGACAAATATTTGATATAAATCTAAACTTATAGTTTTTTTATAACAGTATACAAAATTTCTAGAAATAAGAAAATGTTTTAATTTAGAAATTCCACTTTTACCAATTATTCTCACACATATGCAAAAATAACAGTATGAAAATACTTTGCATAGCATGAATGATAACTGTGCAAAATGAAAAATATTATAAATATAATTTAGACATTGGTAAAATAAATGTCAAAATATTCCTACAGCCAATTTGATTAATAGTGATAAAGTAGAAAGCCCAGAAATATATATGATGTGATAAATTAAATGTGTTTAAAATATAAGGTATGTTTTTGCATCCTATTATAAGATGTGGCTGAAAATATTCATGTATTTGTGAATGTGGGTTTATTTAGAGAAAGAGAAATTTGGAAGGATAAGTTCTATAATGTATGCAAAAGCCTCATATAATTGCATAAACTTTTCCTTTTGCCCATATGATTAAAATTGACAAATGAGAATATTCACATAATGTAATGCAGGACTGTATTCATATAAAAAAAGTTTTACAGTATTCAAAATGTCTTAGATGTGAAACTTTAAAACAAAAAACAAAAGAGCAGTAATATAGTTGTCCTCCTGAACTGTGTCTAAAGCTCAAGTATTATCCCCTGTCTCCAAGGACAGTGTTCTCACTGAAGCCAGTGCTACTTGTTTTGTTTTGTTTTGTCAAATTTCATTACTCAGAAAATTCATTAATGACTCCTGAATTTAGGTCATCAAGGACTTTTTTTTTTTTCACTAAGTGGCATTTTTAGCAAATTAAAAAAGAAAAGTGTTCTACAATGTGAAAGAATTTCCCATTGCTTGATTTTTTAAAATATCACTTCTTCCACCAGTAGATACAGTTCCATTCCAGCCTTCAGAGTAACTTATGTTCTTTTCAGTGATGGAAAGATAAGAAAATGTTGGGGGACTTATAAGAGCACTAAGGCCATTATCAGGAATTCTGTCAAATTTGTCAAGCATGAAAATCTCAGGAAGCTCTATGCATTCCAGACATGTTAGTAAATGTGAAAATATAAATGTATTAAAAAAAAAATAACACTTTCAACATTTCAGTCTTAATATTGTTATGTTAAAACAAGCAACAGAAGCTCTGAATTACTCACAGAACAGTAAGTATAATAAAGTTTTTCTCTTCAATTGTAATTGCTTTTCAAGGATTAGGTCGTATTTTCCTGTAGACAAGTAAATGGATTTCAGTGATGATTTATCTATTTTGTTATGTATTTAACATATAGTTATGAGATGCTATTTTTAAAAAATAATTGTACTTGTACAGCTAAATGAGTTTTTCCTAATTGTTGTATCAATAAATGTCTGGGAGTTTTAATGGATAAGATGCATAATTAAATCCACATCTAACTTAATTTAAGAAATATCCCTGGAAAGTTGAGTATACCTTGAACTTCAAATAAAAATAGTAAACATCTTTGCATCTGTAGAAGTATGCAAACATGCCCTTTATTCTCAAGCCCCAAAAGGAAAACATTTTGGCTGAAGTGGCAGCATCTCATTAGAAACTGTATTCATTTTGACCATTTGTTTGAAAAATAAAAGAAATCAGTCAGTTATACTTTACATTTAACCTATTAACTTTCATTATATAATAAGTTGTAATATCTTGGGAAAAGTAGATTTTGAGCATTGAATAGTGCTCTGAGTTTGAAAGTGCAAGTAATGTTTCACAGTGATTGACATTTCAATCTTTTTGTCTTATACATATTAACAGAAAAGGGGAAATATTATTTGAGCAAATATATATTTGATGAAGAAAATACCTCTGAAAATTTCAAAAGATTTTATGATAAACCACTAATCAGACAAGGATTAGAAAAGAATTTTCTTATTCTGAAAAAGAATTTCTGATTAACCAACATTCTACTTAATGATGAAAAAGTGAGTGTGGAGTCTGAGTTCTAAAATTGATGGAGGGCCTCGCCATTGCAAAAAGTCAAGAAAAACAAATAAAATGTATAATTACTGGTAAGTAAGAATTAAAACCATGATTATATACTGATGGCTTATATAAAGATTTGAAAAACAATCAATGTAATTGATTGTTCACCATCATTTAACACTAAAAATGAAAAATATATGTAAATATGGTCATATCAAATTATGCAGAAGAAACACTTGAAAAACTCACATTTCCAATAAAAAATTCTCAGCACACAGAAAAAGAAAGGATATTTTTCATTCTGATAAAAGGCAGTTATAGTTTGAAATGTTTTCTCCAAAAATAAATATTCATGTCCTAACTCCCTACCTTATTGTAACATTATTTAAAAATTGATCTTTGAAAATAATGTTGGTTAAAATGAGATCAAACTGGACTAGGGTGGGCCCTAATCCAATATGACTGATGTCTTTACAAGAAGAGAAAATTGGACATCGTCAGAGAGAGAAAAAGAGAAGATGGCCATGTGGCAGAGAGAGAAAATGCCAGACGCCTACAGGCTTCAGCGTGTAAATGGCTATTCCCTTATTTCAGATTACTGGATTCCAGTACTGAGACAATGATTTTCTGTCGTTTTGAGCTACCCAGATTGTGGTACTTCTTATGGCAGTACTTCTTAATTTGATATTCAACAGACATCTACAAAAACTTACAAATTATCGCATCATATTTAATGTCATATTTTGCATCAAAATTTATGTGAAATACTGAATGCTTCACCTCTAAGATGAGGAAAAAGGCAAAGATGTTCACACTTGCCACTTCTATTCAATATAAGTTTATGATCGAGCAGATAAGCAAAATAAAAAAAGAAATAAAAGTTTAGATCTGATGGATGGGTGAAGATAGTCATATTTATTTGCTTTCCACAAGGTCATCTATGGAGAAAATCATCTTTATTCTACAAAGAAGTCACTAAAAGTAACAAGTGGGTTTTTAAGTGATGCAGGAAAAAGATCCACATAAAAATTCAAATGTATGCCTATATTAATAAATAAACCAACAGTTATTGAAAATTCAAAGCTGTGCCTAAAATATGAAATATGAAGGCCTAAATCTGACAAAATATGTGGAAGTCCTATACACTGAAAACTACAAATTTTGCTGCGAATTTTAAAATGACATATAAATTGAGGTAAATATCATTTTCATCAATCAAAAGACTATTTTTTGAGTTGAATTCTATCCAATTTAATCTCTAGATTCAGTGCAATCCCAATAAAAATCCAAGCAAAATTTATGTAAAACTTGGCAAGCTGCTTATAACTAAAATAGGAATGTAGTAATTCTATAATAACTGAATCAACTTGGAAAAAGAACCAAGTTGTAAGACCTACATGTACTACAGAGCTACAGAAATTAAGAGTGTAATATTTGCATTAAGATAGTCCCAAGATCAATGGAAAAGATTTTCGACTCCTGAAGTAATCCCTTATGTTTAAGGTCAACTGATTTTTGATAGAGATGCAAAAATAATTCATTGGGGAAGGATAGTCTTTTCAACAAATGGCACAGAAGAATTGGATAACCATATTAAATAAAATGAACTACTATCCACAAAATTAATGTTTATATTGGGTTAGGCCACAAATTCTTAGAAAAAACAAAAGAAAAAAAAACACGACCCATTAAAAACTGATAAAATGCAATTCATCAAAATTGAGACTATCTGCTGTTAAAGAAAGTGTTAAGAAAATGAGAAGACAAGTTGCAAACTGGTTAAAATATTTGTGAACCAAATGCCTGAAAAAAAATTGCATCAAACACTGTGTAAAATGCTATCAAAACTCAATAAGAAAAATCAAGATCCATTTATAAAAGAGGCAAATGGTTTAAATAAACATGAAACTAAGGAAGATATGCAACAAATAAGCATGACAAAATATGATCAACTTCATTAGCTATTAGATATATGCAAATTAAAACCACAATGTGAAATCCCTACATACCTACTACTATATCTAAAATTGCAAATACTAATAATACCAAAAATGTGGACAAAGGAGAGCACTCCTGCATTGCTTGTAGGAACGTAAAATCAGAAAAACCCTTTGGAAAACCGTTCACAGTTTTTTAAACATTGAACATATACCTTCCAACACCCAGCCATTCCACGCTTATGTACTTACACCATAGAAATTAAAGCACATGCCATTATAGAGACTTTGGCATGTATGTTCATGGCATCTTTGTTTAAAATTGCTGCAAAATTGAAATAACAAATCATCCACCAACAGGTATTTAGGTAAAAAGATTGTGGTATACAGCACATTGGATATTTTTCTCAGAAATGAACTGGAGTGAACTATAAATAACATAACATTGATGTATTACAAAAAAAGTATGCTGAGCAAATGGAGAAAAACATAAGTTTATGCAATCTGATTCCATTTATATGAAGTTCTTCAAAATGCAAACTAATCTATAGTTACAGAAAACAGATCAATGGTTTACTGAGAACTGCTGAAGTTGGGAGATAAGCAAGACGGAGTGATTAAAAAGGGCACAGGGACATCATTGGGTATGACAGATATGATCAAAAAAGGAACAGGGACATCATTGAGTATGAGGGATATGTTCATTACTTTGATTGTGGAAACACACTCTAGGAAGTACGCATGTCAAAACTTATCACAAAACTTACCATATACACTTTATATATGTGTAGTTTATTGTGTGTCAATTATGCCTTATAAAGTTGTCAAAAACTGCAAAGCAACAAAAAACACCAATAGATTTGACTGCATAAAAATATAAATCACATGCCAAAAAATCAGCATAGACACCTGTAAAGACTTATACGTTTAGAATACATATTTAATATATTTATAAGAGCAAAGTATGAAGACCTAAAAATTACAAATAATATACACTAATGATCCAATTACAGTGAAACTTTTTAAACAAACTAAACTTAAGGTCTTTTTAAAAATATACAAAATTTCTATGAATAAAATTTTATCTTGAAATTTCAGATTTAGTAATTATTCTTACACATATGGAAAATATTAGTATGAAGATGTTTTTGATAGAATAATTGGTGATTATGCAAAATGAAGAACATGATAAGTAATCCAGGCATTGGTAAAACAAATTGCAATGCCTTCATCTTCACACAGCCAATTTGATTAATAGTGATAAAGTGGACAGAACAGAAATTATTATTATGTGAAAGATTATGATGTTGTTTTTAAAGTATAGATACTGTTTGCATCTATATTAAGATTGATAGCAAATGTTTATATATTTCTAAATAATGCCTATAATACAGCAGATGTACTTAGATAAAGAGAAATTAGGAAGGATAACTCCTTCAATGTAAGCAGTAGGCTCATATAATTGTATAACCTTTCTTTCTGCACACCTGTTTCAAAAAGTCCAACTATAATAAAAACTCGTATCATATTGTAAAGGAATGTATTCACATAATAAAAGATTTTAATCTACAAAATGCCTTAGTAGATATGAAAGTTTTTTAAAAAATGAGCTACATTATTTAACTAACAGAGTTGTCCTCCTGACCTGTGTCTGATACCAATGTATCATCCCATCTCCAAGGAAAAAGTCCCTGCTGAAGCCTGAATTACTTGTTTTTATTTTTTTTGCCAACTCTTATTATTCAGAAAATTCATTAATGACTCTTAAAAGTAGGCCACAAAGGATACATTTTTTTGCTTACTGACATATTATCAAATTTACAAAGTCACACTCTGTATTATAAAGGCATCTCTCTATCCTTATTATTTAGAATATCATCTCTTCTACCAGTGGAAATAGTTCCTGACATTTCAGTCTTCAAAGTAATTTATTTTCTTTTCAATGATGGAGAGAGTAAGAATATATTGGGGGGCTTAAAATAATGCTAAGCCCATTATCAATAGTCTGTAAACCTTACTGAAGATGGCAATCAGGGAGTTCTATGCATTCCCAGACATGCCAGTAAATGTGAAGCTATAAATGTATTTGTTAAAAATATCACTTTCAACATTAGAGTCTTAGTATTTCTACATTTAAACAACCAAAAGGTTCTCTGATTTACTAAGAGAAGAGTAAGTATTATGATGTTTTTTTCTTTGATTAAGAAATTGGATTTCAGTGATAATTTATATATTCTATCATGTATCCAATATATATTTATGAGGTGTCATTTTTTTAGAGAGAATTTATCTTGCATAGAAAGATATAATTGTCTTGAAGGATTTTATGCATATGATGCGCCAATAAATCCACAACTAACTCAATATAATAAATATCCATGGAAAATTTTTGTTGCATATTCAAACCTAAATTCAAAATGATAAAGTATATTTATATGTCCAGAAGTCTATAAGCATGCCCCTTTATCACCACCATCCTGTAACACACCCCTTTACCACCACCATCCTGTAACACACCCCTCTCATTGATACATATCCTCTTAAACCCACAGCCTCCCTCAAAGAATACCATATTAGCCAAAGTGGCATCTCATTGAAGAGCTCTCTGTTCATTTCCAACATTTGTTTGAAAGATAGAATTAAAAAAATTCAGTAGGTTAAAATTTATTGTTAATCTGTTTATTAACTTTAATTATTTAATATGCTTTACTATATTGGGAAAGTATATTTTGAGGATTAAATAGTGCTCTGAATTTGCAGGTCTGAATAAGGTTTCAAAGTGATGCATGCATTACTGAGATATTGGGGAAAAGTTAGAAGGAAGGTAGGTGGGTTACAAAAAAATTTGATATAAATAGTTAATAGTTGTTCATTGAGAGATCAAATCACTTAGAAGGGTTCTAAATTCAGATAAATCATGTGCCTAGGCCGGTGCTATTTCCCATTTTTAGTAATACAGTGAAATATACAAATATTCAAAGGCAAAACAGCCCACAGTATTTAAAAAGGGCACACAGAGAGTTAAACAAGATATTAAATTTTCTCATAAAAAAAATAAACTGTTTACAAAGGAGAAAGTTTTGCTATACATTTATGTTAGGTAATCTGAAGCCTTGATATATATAATAACTCTAAAATGGAAATATGTGAGTCCCTACTGGCATAACCAATGGTTGATACCACAGAAATAGCCGTGGAGCAACTTATCACCAACTCAGGAGCAAAAGGTTCTTGACTTCTGTATTACATATGCTATTATTAAGCAAAAATGGTACGAATATTGGAAAAGCATTTCATTTTACTGGAAATTGAGAAAGGAAGGAGAAGGCAGTGAACACTTGGGTCAGAAGGAAAGATATTGCCCATATTCAAAAAAATAATGCAAACATTCATAAAATGTGGGGTGGATAGGGGATTCAGCATCAGATCTTTGGAGGTGAGAGATTTAAACAAGTTCTAAAGTGTGTATAATAGCATAAATTTTCTATTCTTTATTAGAACTGTTAATAAAGAGAAATTATGTCAAGAAAAGACACATAATCTCTTATGAAATTTTTAATTTAATTTTTGAATAGGAAGGAATTCTTAAAAACCAAAGGACATCATTGCCACTTGACAAAAATATACCTCCTCAGCAATCTATTTAGCTCAAGGGAAAAATGAGTAGAAAATGGAAGTAAAACTTAATTTCTAAAAGGTAGTGGGGAATAAAATATTGAATGTGTTCAGTTTTTAGAATAGTTAGAATAATCTGTAAGAAAATGATTCTGATATATTATACAGATTGGAGAGAAGTCAGAAGAAAGCAATGAGAAACAATAAAGTAAGAACATTCATTCTTCTGGGACTGATAGATGACCCTCAGCTACAACGTCTGCTTTCTAGATTTCTACTTTTCACCTACATGTAGAGTGTAACCAGGAATCTGACCATCATCACACTCACCATTGTGGATTCCCATCTTAAAACACCCATGTACTTTTTCTTACAAAATTTCTTTTTTTAGAGGTTTCCTTCACATCTGCATGTATTTGTAGATTTTTATATAACATAGCTATGGGTGACAGGGTCATTACCTACAATGCTTGTGCCATCCAGTCTTTTCTACTGACCTCTTTGATGTAACCGAATTTTACCTCCTTGCTTCCATGTCCTATGACTGCTAGGTGGCCATCTGCAAACCCCTACACTATGTGACCATCATGAGCAGCAGAGTCTGCAGGAATCTCATCATCTGTTGCTGG
>JAQZBX010101245.1:0-11281 GCA_029593785.1 Cabassous unicinctus
TCAGAAGAGCCAAGAACTAGATGGCTTCACAGGTGAATTCTACCAAGCATTCCAGAAAGAACCAACACCAAACCCACTTAAACTCTTCCAAAAAATAGAAGTGGAAGGAAAATTGTCTCACTCATTCTATGATTACAACATTACCCTAATACCAAAGCCAAAAAAAAAATACCACAAGAAAGGAAAACTATAGACCAAACTCTCTAATGACCCTAGATGCTAAAATCCTCAACAAAACACTTGTTAATAATATTCAACAACACATCAAACAAGTTATACATCATGACCAATTGGGTTTCATCCCTGGTATAAAAAGATGGTCCAAGGTAAGAAAATTAATCAGGGAAGCAGATGTGTCTCCAGCAATTGAGCTCCCTCCTACCACATGGGCTGTCAGAGGTTTGGTCCCCGGTGCCTCCTGGGCTAGCATGGTGAGCTGGTGCAACAAGATGATGTAACAAGGACACACAAAGAAGAAACACAATGAGAGAGACAACAAAGCAGGGAGCGGAGGTGGTTCAAGTGATCGAGTGCCACTCTCTCACATGGGAGGTCTCAGGTTCTTTTCCTGGTGCCTTCTATAGAGAAGACAAGCAGACACAGAGAGCAGACTGTGAGTGCAAACAATGAGGGTGGGGGAATAAATAAATAAAATAAATCTTTAAAAAGAAAAAAAGAAAAGAAAAGAAAATCAATCAATGTAATACACCACAGAAACAGATTGAAAGAAAAAAACCACATAATTATCTCTGTAGATGCAGAAAAAGCATTTGATAAAATGCAGAACCCTTTCCTGATAAAAAAAACACTTCAAAATATAGGAATAGAAGGATACTTCCTCAACATAATAAAGGGTATATATGAAAAACCCACAGCTAACATCATATTCAAGGGTGAAATCCTAAAAGCTTTCCCTCTAAGATCTGGAACAAGACAAGCTCATGGCCACTGCTCTTATTTAACATTGTGCTAGAAGTACTTGCTCAAGCACTTAGGCAAGAAAAAGATATAAAAGGCATCCAAATTGGAAAGGAAGAAGTAAAAATTTCAGTATTTGCCGATGAAATGATCCTATACATAGAAAGCCCTGAGATATCTCCCTTCAGTTTTAATACTGTGTGCCTAATATATCTTGGGGCACTCAGGTTAGGTGCATAAATATTTAATATAGTTATTTCTTTTTGATGAATTGCCCCTTTATTAATATATAATGACTTTGTTCATCCTTTATAACAGTTTTGCACTTGAAATCTGTTTTGTCCAAAATTGGTATCGCTACTTCAGGTCTTTTTTTTGGTTACTATTTGCATGGAATATCTTTTTCCAATCTTTCACTTTTAACCTGGTTGTGTCCTTATGTCTGAGGTTGGTCTCTTGTAGACAACACATAGATGGCTCATATTTTTTTTATCCATTCTCTCAGTCTATGTCTTTTGATTGGGGAGTTCAAGCCATCAACATTCAATATTATTACTGTAAAGGCATTACTCACTCCATCCATTTTGTCCTTTGGCTTTCTCTTCTCATATCATACTATCATCTGTCTTTTTACCCTTTAATTTACCTTTCCTAAAAATCTTCCTTTCTACATTATTCTCCAAGTCTTTCAGCTTTGTTTTTTCCTTTCAGGCTGAGCATTCCTTAGTATCTCTTATAATTCTGGTATTTTGGTAACATATTCTATCAGTTTTTGTTTGTTAGTGAAAAGTTTGAACTCACCCTCATTTTTGAAGGACAGTTTTGGCTGATACAAAATTCTTTGCTGGCAGTTTTTCTCTTTCAGTATAGTAAATACACCATGCCACTTTCTTCCTGCCTTCATGTTTCTGCTGAGAGGTAGCACTTAATTTTATTGAGGTTCCCTTGTATGTGATGCTTTACTTTTCTCTTGCTCCTTTCAGAAACTTCTCTTTACCTCTGATATTTGTCATTCTGAATAGTGGGTTTCTCGGGGTATGTCTATTCAGATTTATTGTTTGGGGTGTATTGTCCTTCTTGGATATTGATATTTATGTCTTTCATAAGTGTTAGTAAGTTTTCAGCTATTATTTCCTCAAATATTTTTACTGCCCCTTCTCCATTCTCTTCTTCTGGGACACCGACATTGCAAAGGTTTGTGCATTTCACATTGTCCTTCAATTCCCTGAGTCCCTATTCCATTTGTTATTCTTTTCTCTTTCTGTTCTCTTGTCTTTTCCAGTTTGGATGTTCTGCTTTCCTATTACTGAGATACGGAGTTAAATATGGTGTGTTCAGTTGTTTATAAAAAAGGGTAAAATATAAGAACAACAAGTTTTTATTCTGAATTAGTTAGTAAAACAAATGGAAAAAAAAAAAAGAATCCCAAACTGGTGAATGGTTTTTTCATGATGTTACTAAACTTAAACAAAGCACTTTTAAAAACTTTAATTGTAAGTTAATCAGAATTTCTCCAATACCCATAAGAAATTAGGAAATAATCTAATGTTCTGGTTACCAACAAATTAAGAAACAACAAATATTAAATCTGAAATTTAGGAAGTTTAATACATAAAACAAAGGGAGTGTATTTGAAAGTTAGGGTATAAGAATAGGAGTTGCTAAGAAACTATCACCACTGAAGCTTTTCCTTGGAAAGACTGTATTTTAAATTTACAGTGAAGACAAACAAGGTGGGCAGAATATGCACAGCTATAAAACAAATGCAGTGATGAGTTACAGCAGAAAAAGGGAATGCATTTTGTAATCCACAGGATTACGATGGTGGCTCTAAGCAATTACCAGTTACTAGCTAAGTGTTTTTCCTATTATGTTAACTTTAAAATTTAAACTGAGTTGAAAATAAACCTCAGATATACCGGTTTCACTTTTACAAGTTAATACTTGACAAAAGCAAATTAGAAGAACCTAAAATTTATATTGGAACAATTTACTTCACTCATCTGAACTAACCCACTTCCTCATCTTTCTGTTCAAAAAGATGTGGATATGGACATATTTTAATCATTTCCTAGGTTAGACGGAAGTCATACTGTACATACAGTCTTTGATTTTAGGAACCAAAACAAAGTACACTCTTAAAAAGAATGGAGTAAAGGGGTTCTGGGAATTAATCCAGCCAGAAGTCATTCTAATCTTCCCATTAATGCAAAATCCATTCATAAAACTAGCCACATCATTAACATCCAAAAACTCCTTAAAAATTATTAGTCTCAATTTCAAATGGAAGAATAATTTTCAAAAAATCAGGTCTAATTGATAAATGGTGCTCTTTACTAGTTCACGATTTGTTCCACCCATATTTTATATTAAACAATAAACTGAATGATTTTATTATAGCATATACTTTATTGCCTAATCTTTGAGCAGGTATCACTGACAATCCAATCACTTTAGGAATTTATGCATTATTTGCAGGCTACAGCTGGCTAGCAACTCTAGCCAAGTCATGTGGCAAGTTCAAATGTTCCAACCTCAACACAAGAAATGATCAAAGGGGGAAATGACACATAATTGCAATATACTAAGGCAACAGGTAAGTCATTCTTCACCTAGATCATCAGCTGCCAATAAAATTGTGTATACATATTTAATGAATGAGTTTACTCTAGTTTAATAAATCTGCCACTGAGCTGATAAATTGGGATAAGAATTGCGCCTGCAATTCTAGATGATGAATTCACTAGATTTTTATATGGCAAATAATGTGGAAAGTTTGAACACAAATTCTAGAACCATTTATCCTATGATGTAAAACCAAATGAGTTATTTCACACAATATGAGCATCAATATAATTACAATTAAAAAATTATAACAAGGATGGACTGATTTTCAGATTTCCTAATCAGTCAGTTGATTAGGAACATTTACACAGAATTGTCTTCGCACGAAGCCCAAAAGGGTACAGCATATAAATGAGTGTTTCTGTAGCTGCTTTATTTTTTGTGGATGAAAAGTTTGTTAGAAAAGCAGCTGCAGGTTTGTTATCTAAGGTTTGAGACAGTAGAAGAGCCAATGGTGTCATGAATTCACCTGTAAACCATTTTTGGCCTGAACATCAGCCAATTCTGGTGGAGACTGAGTCTTGGGATGCTTGCTTCCAAAGTGTTGCTTGGAAGTCTTACGTCTTACTGTCTGGTATTTGTGTCCTACAGACAGTGCAGGTACATGTTAAGGCAGCTTTGTCAGCAGCCTTTTGGTCATGTCCTTGTTTCTCCTTTTGCCCAGCTTGCTTTTTTGGCATTTTTCTGCTGAGTCTGAATCGTCTGCTGTTCATGAGCCATATCCGGGCTAAGACAGTCTTGCGTTGGAGAGGGCTCAGTGCCAGAGAGCTAGAGAAGGTCGAGAGAAGCAGAGGAATGGGGTTAGGTAGCCCAGCACTGCTCTAGCGTCATCCACCCGCCAAAGAGGAGAGCCGGATGTACAACCTGCACTTCCAACTTCCGCCGCCCCTGGCGCTGCTGGCCTCCAGCTCAGCTTTGTGGGGGGCTTCTGTGCCTCCTGCCTGCGCTCGCCACGCCACCCTAGCAGTCTCACCAGTGGTTGTGTGCTTCTCCCAGAGCCCGCCTGCTTGTGTGTCAGTTTTGGTAATGTTACGCGAGAATTTGTCCATTTTGTTTAGTTGTCAAGTTTAATGGCGCAGTTTTTCATAATATTCTCATGTTAGCCTTTTAAAAGCTGTATTGTCTGTGTGATTTCCTCTTTCACATTCCTGATATTTGAAATTTTCGTTTTTTCCTTTTTATTCTTTAAGAAATTGATCAGCTTGCTTAAGCTTATATACATTTTATATATCGTATCAAAGTATCAGTTTTAGGTTTCATTGAGTCCCCCCCATTTTTTAGTATTGTTTTGATTTTTCTCTCATGTCTATGATTTATTTCCTTCCATTTACTTTAAGATTGTTTTTTTAATCTAGTTCTTAAGAAGGAAAGCATAGAGCATTAATTTTATACCTTTATTCTTTTTTAATATAAGCATTTAATGTTATATATTTGCCTGAAGCACTGCTTAGCTACATCTCATAAATTTAGACATGTGGTGTTTTGTTATCATTCAGTTTAATATATTTTCTAACTTATCTTTAGATCTTTTGACTTATAAATTATTTTAAAATGTGTTATAATTTCTAATTACTGTGTAACTTTCAGATATCTTTTTTAAATTTTATTGAAGTATATCGTATACATGAACATACGTAAACAATAAGTGTATAGTAAAAGTTGTAACCTTACAAAATAAAAGTGCATATCATCATTCAGGGCTCTGGTATATCACCCCACCACCAACACTTTGCATTGTTGTGAAACATTTGTTACAGACTATGAAGGAGCATCATCAGAATTATACTACTAACTCTTACCCATATCTTATATTTGGTGTATTTTTTCCCCAACCAACCTGTGGCAGTTTGATACTGTATATGAATTACAAAAATAGATATTGGATGATGTTTGTAAACTGGTCTGTTACTCTGGGCATATTAGATTGTATTAGATTCAGAGGTTTCACTTTTTTTTTTGATCAAATTATGATCAAGGCTTTGATTTGGCTATGTCAGTAAGATGTTGAGTCCCCGCCCCCTCGAGAAAACAACATGGCAGAGGAGAGTAGGAGACTCGGGAAGTAAATAAACGGAAGAACACAGAGGAATAGAGATGGCTCCCTGAGAAGAGAGGGAGCCTGATAGTCTATAGCTGACCTTGTGGAGACAACAGAGCAGCTGAGCATGGAAGAAATGAGCCCCAACGAGAGAGGAGCCTTAAACCAGCCTACAGCTGAGACCAGAAGAAGCTGGAACCAAGAACCATGAAGAGGAAGTCTGAACACTTGCAGAGACCGGCAGCATTCTTGCTCCAACACGGGGCAACAGACTTTGATGAGGGAAGTAATTTACTCTTTATGGCCTAGTGACTGTAAGCTTCTACCCCAAGTTAATACCCTTTATAAAAACCAACCAATTTCTGGTACTTTGCATCAGCACCCTTTTGGCTGACCAATACAACTGCTTGCAGTTTGCTGAGATTCTTGAATCTATACATTTATGTCTTTTTCTAAATTTGGGGAAATTTCAACATTTATATCTTCTAATCTTTTGGCCCTAGAATCCTTTGTGTGTGTAAGATGTGCTGCAGGTCTTTGAGTTATATTTTTCTTTTAATTTTGTTCTCTGTTTTCTTTAGGCTAGATAACTTTTTTTGTCCTATCTTCTTTTATTTGTCCTATATGACTCATTCTTCTGTCATATCTATTCTGCTAATCTGCACATTCAGTGACTTTTTAATTTCAGATATTTTGAGTTTCCCTCTTAGAATTTTCACTTCTTTCTTTTTAATATGGTTTATTTCTCTCCTGAGATTTCCTATCTTTTCATTCATTGCAAGCTTGTTTTCCATTATTTCAATAAGCATTAGCTATATTAAAGTTTAAATTTGATCATTTACTATATGGATAATCTTGAGTTTGGTCTCAGTCGATTTCTTTTTTTCTTGGGATTGGATCATTGTTTTCTAGTTCTTTGTATATTGAGTAATTTAGAATTGTGTGCTGAATATTGTGAGTTTTATTTTGTGGGGGCTCTGGATTCTGTTATGGCCTTCCAAAGAGAATTGAGGTTTTCATTTTAGTAGCCAATTAACTCAGTTGGACGATACTGGAAAACATTTCTCTTTGACAGCCACTCAAATATTAATTCAGCTCTTTATTTTTACTGAGTCTCATTGTGTCTACTCTGCATGCTTGGGGTAAGAATTAGCTAAGGACTTGGCAGAGTTTATATGCAGAATTTGGGTTTTCCACATTCTGGTCCTCTACTTTCTTACATTTTAGTTTCTCTTTGTAAAGCTTTTGTTGCCCAAAACATGTCATAAACTGCTTTAAGACAAAAACACTGTTGATTTTTTTCTTATTCTAATGCTTGGTACTGACATCATCATCCCTTCATGTTAAAATGAATGTAAATGATAAACTCACTTTACACCATTTCCTCCTTCCAAGTTTCAACTTCCCACCAGTATGGTCATGTTTTTCTCTACTTTCCAGTCCCTTCAGTTATTTCTCCCAGGGTTTATAGACACTATATACAAGAATCATGTAAGAGTTTATTTAGGCCTCCCAGAAACAGGAATCTGTCTGATATTAACATAACCACTCCAGTTTTCTTATGAATTTGTTTGCTTTGTATATATTTTTCTATTTAATATTTCTTGTAGACAGATTTAGATGAGATTTGCTTTTTTTTAAGCCTCATTTGTCACTTTCTGCCTTTCATTTGATTACTTATACCAGCGTCTCTCAATCAAGTCACTAGTTACATTTTGAGCTATACAGTTATTTTGTGTGTTTGTGTGTGGGTGCTATGTGTATTGTAGAATGTTTAATACCATACTTGTTCTCAACCCGCTAGATTATAGTAACTTCCTCTCCAGTTATGGCAACAAGAAATGTCTGTATAAATTTCCCCTGGGAGCAAAATTGTTTCCACCCCCTCCTTCACTGAGAACCACTAATTTAAACTATATACATTTAATGTTATTATTGATATGAGTAATTAATACCTATCTGTGGCTGCTTGTGAGTTGCAACAGAGACCATATGACCTTAAAATCTTAAATATTTACTGTGTGGCCTTTTTCAGAAAAATTTTCTGACACCTGCTCTAGTATTTAAAACCTGCATTTTTCGGTTATAATCTGCTTACAAATAATATTATATCACTTCACATATAACATAATTTTCCCTCTCCAAACCTTTTTCCTGTTTTTGTCATGTATATTATCTCTACCTATGTTATAAACCCAAGTACATTGCCACTTTTTTCTCCCCACATCCTTTCCTTTAATGCCTTCAATTACCAATTGCATGAATACTAGAACAGCTAATATTTTTCCTCAGGCCACCAAGGCTTTGTACATTTTTCAGCATTATTTCTCTTTGTGCTTTAGTTTAACTAGTTTCCATTCTTCTGTCTTTAAGTTCACTGATCTGGTTGAGGTGACTACATATAGTAGAGCCTAGGAAACTGAGTCAGTGATTGTCAGCAAGCCACCACCAGAATGTTGTAGACTTCAGAGCAAGCACGGCTCTGCCAACACCTTTGAGTTTTGGACTTCTAGCCTACAAAAATGTGAGACAATAAATTCTTGTTGTTTAAGACTCATACTGCTCCTGTGTCCAAATTTCCTCTGCTTATATGGACTCTAGTTATACTGGATTGAAACTCATCCTGATGTTTAGCTTTATCTTAATGGGATCTTTATAAATGAGTTCACATCCACAGGAACAGGATAAATCTGTAACAGTTAATTGTTTATTGTTTTGGAACACATCAGCAGAATATAAACAAGGATCTTGTCTATCTTACTCATCATTATAATCCCATTCCCCAGAACAAGGACTTGCATATATTAGATATAAATGCTTATTTGGTAAATGGATAAATGGAATTAAATGTTGGCTTGAAGGGCCACGGCCATTTTCTGTGTTGCTCTGCATTGTTCTCCTGGCTCAATATCCAGCATCGGTTAGGTTTACCTTCAAATATCTTCCCTGCTTTTTCTGTGTATCGGAGGAATAGTCTAATCATGGATAATGTTTGAGTACATTGAGTGATCTTGCCAACAAAATTAAAGCTTTAACATTTTTTGGAGAAAGTCTATCTGGTTCAGAGACAGTTTTCCTAATCCTATGTTTTATTAATTAATAAATTAGAGCACGCACTTACTATTAAATATTTCATATAAAGTATGTTAGTAAAATATCAGAATAATCTATTTCAAATACTCATGTGTATTTGTATGTAAATGATGGAAATAAAAATGGAAAAAAATGTAATTATGGATTTATCATCTACAATCCATCTTCTGATAAATCTTTGACAATAGCATTACTTACCTGAATGATAATATTCCTTACTTGTCATGATTAAAACTGTATTTACATTTTTCTTAGACTCCACAACTTCCAAGGTTTATATACAACTCTGCTTCAACTCTGCCACTGCAGGATTTCATATTTATATTTTGTAAAAAGCCAATAAATGAACTTCTTCCTACTTTAATTTTCTCACATTGTTCTCCAACATTTAGATCTAATGTCATGAAGCAATTTAGGAAAAAGAAATCATCATTCATTCTATAAAATCCTGGCTGCTTTTTCTTTATATTACAAAGCATAGAAAACAGAAAAATTATAGCCAAGAAAAAATGATTATGACTCTTTTCTAAGAAGGATACATTTTCCCCAATTAATTTTTTACCTACCCATTGAAAACATTTGGCCGTTTAAAGCAAAGTGTCTAGAGCTGAATTAACCAATACAGTTAGCACTAACCACATGCGGTAATTGAGCACTTGGAATGTGGATAGTCCAAACTGAGATATATATTAAGTATAAAATAAATTTAGATAAAAAAGACTGCAAAATATCTCAATAATTTTTTTATAATTATTATGTATTGAGAGATATTTTGGATATATTGGAATAAAATATATGAAAATTAATTTTACCTGTTTCATTATACTTTTATCATGTTGCTACTAAAACATTTAATATTAAATGTGTGGCTTAGATTGTATTTCTGCAGGACAGCACTGTTCTAGAGGGAATCCTAATCAATACAAATACTTTAGTGGGATACAAATACTGCAAATATGTTCACTTTGTTAATTATATTGATTTCTGCCAAAATTATTTTATATGGGCCATAAATATTTAAAATTTGAATGTAAAGAAAAGATGTGGAGCTTTCAAACACATAAATATAAAGATCTTACCTATCTACTTTAAAAAACAAGGTTATGTAAGCTTTCCTCAGTCCTGGGTAATGGGGTATGTGCTCTGAATCTCCCAATATAACAATTTTCCATCCAAAGTTATTTGATAACAGCTTGTTAGTGAGATCTGACTTTGTTCCATAAGCAATGTGACACTGGAAAAAACTGGTGCTCCGATTTTGGGTTCCTTGACGAGCAGCTATTAACATGCAGAATTAATAACTTGCAGACTTTTAAATATTTCCTAAGAGTTGGTGGCTGAAGTTTACCTGAGAGGTATATCTTTACCTGTGTAAGACACTGTTGATATTTAGTTAAGCACATTTTGAGCTAGGCCATTCTTATATCAAAATAGCTGGGATATTAAGATTTTAGGGAGCTAATCTTTTTAGAGTAAAAAGATACAGGTTATCTAGGTGGACCTAGTGCGAACCTAGTTGGTTCCTGGCAGATGACTTTTGAATTTTGAGAAATGGAATATTCCTAATTAAGATAATAATACAATGTTTTAATTATTGCTTTTCATTGATGTGAGAGCATGCTTATTTTTCAAGCAGAAGCTCATAAGCTATCCAGGAACAGAGAAATGAAATGCCAACTACTGTCAGCCCTAGAAGAGAAAGAAATGTACAGGGCTTGGCAGAATGTGACCTTAAGTAGACCAGGTTTTTAACACACTTGTTTTCAGTTAAGTCTGAAAGCCCTAACTTTTTAGGAAAATTATTGCTATTGGACAGTATTGGTATTGGAGAGTTTTTCCTTTCATGATTGCAAAAAAATAACGCATGCTTATTGGGTGTCCTTGAGGTACAAAAGCTGCGATCAAAAAGGATGTTTTAAAATAATTTTTTCAATATCGTCAGGTGAAATGAGTAGCCTGGGACATAATGAGGGCATAAATTTAATTAATTGATTTTTTGTGATTGTGCAAAGTCTACAGACTCTCTAAATTGTCATCTAGTGTTTTTTCTAGTATGCCAATGTATTTTGATTAAGCCCGTACATATATCTTGATACATTCCTCACTCTTCTCAGTCCAGAACATATTCCTGGACTCAGTGATTTATATATATATAATTAGAGAAGTTGTAGGATTACAGAAAAATCATGTATAAAATACAGAGTTCCCATATACCACTCTATTATTAACACCTTGCTTTAGTGTGGTACATTTGTTAAAATTAATGAAAGAACATTTTTATAATTGTACTATTAACTGTAGTCTCATTTAAAATAGGGTTAACTGTTTGTGTTGTAGAGTTCTATGTTTAAAAATTTTTTTTTTAGATATAGCTACGCATATTCTGGACTCCTCAAAGCAACAAAATTTTCTATTCATTTTTGTGTCCTTAAGAGCTAACAGTTTGTAGGATACAGTGAGAGCTCAGAAATTGTCCAGTTAACTACAAAAAATAATTTTCAATTGGACTATGTTAAAATTTACTATTAGTACCAGATCATATTTTATAATACATATAGCCTATTGACTCATAGGCAGAGGTAGGTTCACATATTTTACATTATGGTG
>JAQZBX010101246.1:0-11278 GCA_029593785.1 Cabassous unicinctus
AAATGTATGTTAATACTACAAGATGTTAATATCAGACAAAAAAAAAAACATTATGCTAAGTGAAAGAAGCCAGACACAAAGTATTCCATATTGTATGATTCCACTTATATAATATGTAAATATAAATCAATTTATAGAAATGAAATTAGATTAGTGGTTATGTAGGGCTGGGGAAAGACTGCTAAGTGGTGTGGAGTTTTTCCTTTTGGAGTAATGAAATTGTTCTAAATTTTTTTGTGGTGATGAATACACAACATTGTAATTATACTAATAGCCATTGACTATACACTTTGTTTTTTGTTTTTGTTTTTAAAATTATTTTTTTATTTTTTTAAAGATACTTAGATTACATAAATGTCACACAAAAAATATAGGGATTCCCATATGCCCCGCTCCCCACACCTCCCACACCCTCCCACAAAAACAACATCCTTCATTAGTGTGACACATTCATTGCAATTGATAAATGCATCCTGTGGCATTGCCACTGAGCATGGACCATAGTTCACATTGCAGTTTACACTCTCTCCCACACAATTCTGCAGGTTATGGGAAGATATATAATGGTCTATATCTGTCATTGCAATGTCATTCAGGATGATTCCCAAGTCCCAAAAAAAGCCCATATGATTACACATTGGATAGATCATGTGGTATGTTAATATAGCTCAATAAAACTGCTTAACAAATAAATAAATAATTGTGCAACAATAGCCAGAAATAGCAGCTATGTACAGCAGGGGAAGCATAGAGAGATTGACAGTGAAGAAGTTTCTTGTTTGTCTGTTTTTTGTTTTATTATTATTAATGAAATAATGAAAATGCTCTAATAATGATTGAAGTGATGAATGAACAACTATGTGATTGTACCAAATACCACTGATTGTACACTTTGGATGAATTGTATGCTTTATTAATATGTATCAATAAGATTGATTTATTTAAATATATATGTAGTGTGTATAGTGTTTCTCCATATATATATATATATAGTCTGTCAATGAGTCTTTCCATATGGTGGCCTCAGGATAGCTGGAGTTTTTATGTGGCAGCTTAAGGCTCTCATTATCCCAAGAAAAGGTGGCAGAATTTTCACAGTATTTTCTAATCTAACCTCGGAAGTCACACTGTGTCCCTTCTGCTGCATTCTAGTTATGGAGGCAGTCACAACGTCCTACCCAGATTCACAGGGAAGGGACATCGACTCTACCTCTTATTGGGAGGAGTGTCAAAGAATTTGTAGAGATATTTTTAAACCATCACAAGTGAAAAAACAAATATTAGGGACTTATAATAAAATTGCAGGGCTGTGATGAGCACTCATTTGAGGTGGGTAGTCATGAATTTAAGAGTAGCCAGCTGTATGTTTTCTCCAGTGACTTTTGGTTGTGTGGGTGCAGATCCAAGAGGATGAACAGCTAGGTCTAACCTGGATTTTGGCCACCCCTATAAGCTCTAACAGGGCACTATGAGGCGGGGGCCTGGCCTGTCTGGATCTCAACATTAGAGCTCTGTCTGGTTAGAGGAGTCCCTCAATATCTCTATGATGTGGTTGTATCCTGAGTCTTTTTTCATTGCTTTTGCTCAAGATATTCTTTCCAAGCAGGGTGGCTGTCTGCCTCTCCTGTCACCAACTTTACTGTATGACTTTGGGAGAGTCACTTAACTGCTAGGAGCTTCAGTTTCTGCACTTATAAATTTAAGATTAGATTATCTTTAAAGTCTCTTTCTGGTATAAAAATTGTATTTCGCTATCTTATCCCACTCATCTAATGACTTCCAACAAGGATGTTAAAATATATCCGCTCAGACAAAGACACTAGCACAAGCGCCCTCGGGTTTTTATCTTACAACTGATCCGCTTAAGACGTAGCCTCTGGAAACACATTGAATCTAAAAGCAAAGCCTTCAACACTCAATAAATCCTTGTTGGAATTTCAGCATGAGACCACAGAGAGAGAAGTATTGATGCTGGAGCTGTAAAGTACCTAAGAAAAGACAGATCTAGCCCATTCTTTGCCCTTTTGGGTGTTCACATCCTTCCTCAGCTATCACCCAGCCCAGTCAGATAAATATATCTCTTTTTATCTTTCCCCATACGTCAATCCCTTTCTTTCCCGAATCATTTTTGTTGCTTTTCTCTGATCCCTCTCCACTCTGTCTCTGGCTTTCCAATACTTAACATCAGGGCCATCCACAGGGCAGTAGGTAAGGGGGACTCCAGAGGCCATAGAGAGGTGGGGCAATAGAGACAAATATCACTTAGTCAGTAAGGCAGCATTTTCACTGAGCATTCACTGTGTCTTGAAGACTCAGTTAACCTTGGAGTCAGATCTGCAGAGCTGGCACCTGGCTATGAGGTAGATTTGAAGTAAAATCTTCTGCTCAGACCTGGCTAGCCTAGATTCAAACCCCAGCTTCCTCACTAAAAAACGTGTATGACCTTGGACAAGTTATTCCTTAGTCATTCCACTCCTCAGTTTCCTCATATATATAAAATGAGGGTAATAGTAGCTGTGGCTTCACAGCATTGTTGAGAGGATTACATGAGATACTACACATGAAATGCTTTGAACAGTGCCTGGCACAGAGTAAGTGCTTGATAAAGGTGAACTGTTACTATTATCTTCCACAGTGCCTGAAATTCTACCATTAAGACTTCTTCCTTGAGGTTAAGGCAAGGAGTCTAACCTTGCTGCCAGTCTTTTTCTGCTCACATTTCCCAGGTTGAGAAGTACAGTTGGACTCATCTTATTCTGTGATGAGATTCCTCCTTGGACCCCTGTAAATGTGACTATGCCTTGATAACCTTCCCAGTGTCTAATCCTTCTACCACCAACTCCTTGCCATTAGTCTCCTTGTAACAAAAATCAACCTCCTAAATCCCAGACCCATGCATGGAGCTCTGCCAGGTGGCTAGGAGCTATTCCATAAATATTAGCTGATTGACCAACTACTTTTCTGCAGGTCTCCTTGATGCTGACCTGGAATAGTGACCCCATGTTCTCTGTTCTCCACCTGCCTTCAGTAGCTGCTTCCTCACAAACCATACCATGAGCCCTCCAGTCCTCCTACCACCCTCTAGAGCAGAATGGCACTACTCCTTTTTCTTCTCCTTGGCTGTTTAACCAGATTGTGATGGTCAGGCTAATGTGCCAACTTGGTCAGGTGATGGTGCCCAGCTCTTTGGTCAAGCAAGCACTGGGCTAATTGTACTGTAAGGACATATCGTGGACTTTAATCATCAGTGACTTGATTGCATCTATGGCTGATTACATCTACAATGAGCTGAGGAGATTGCCTTCAGCAATGAGAGATGTCTTATCCAATCATTTGAAGGCTTTAAAAGGAGACATGGTTTCAGCATTCATGTAGAGAATTCCCATCTCTACCTCAGGCAGCCAGTGTTTCCTGGGGAACTCATCAAGGACCTTCATCTGAGTGTCTGGCTTGCAGCCTGCCCTACAGAATTTGGACTGGTGAATCCCTACACTCACATGAGACAATTTATAAAATCTCATACTAATTACAAATATCTCCTGTCAGTTCTATTTTCCTAGAGAACCTGGACTAATATACAGATCATTAAATATCTGGGGTCTCTCTTCCAGAACCCACATTTCATGATTCCCCTGCTCTAAAATTCTACCTCTTCAATGTTGGACAAGTATCCACTAGGTATATTTAACATGTGCCCAGCTTCCTCCACCTTCCGCACCTTCCTCTGCAGGTCTCCATGGAGTGTTCCAGTGAGAGCCCCCTCACTCCCCCCTAGTGCCAAGAATCCCAAGCCAAGTCTCCTAGAATCCCTGCCCAGGTCAAGAACTCCTACCTTGGCTTATCCAAGAAGAGATACAGAACTATGACAAAAGAGGTTAGGCTGCCTACAGCAAAGTGTGCAGAACAAGATGGGAGTGTATAATAAGACTGGAAAAATAAGATGGAGCCAGATTAAAGAGGTCCTGCTAAGGAGACAGGCAAGTTTGAACTGGAGACTGGTATGACAAAAATGGTGCTTAGGAGGGGGATTCTGGCCCAGGTACACTTATGTTGGGATGGGAAGAGTTTGGAAATGACAAGACCAGAAAGGGGAACACAGACCTCTTTGAAAGTCAGCAGAAAAGGAGACCTTTTACCCAGGAAAAAACATGTCTATACTGAACAATTTGAATAATATTTCAAGGAATTCACAGAACTTCAAAGATCATCCCTAAGACTCTCTAGGGAGTTCCTGAACTCCAGGTTAGAAAATCCCTAGAGTAGAATCAGCACCTGGGATGTAACAGTCACTCAAGCAGTAGTGTTTAACCAAATAATCTACTTGATCTGGATAAGAATGGTACTAATTGGAAGTACAATAGTGAATTAATTCCAGGCTATTTTAAAAAGAGGGGGGGAAACAGGGCTTGTTGACTTCTTGGACTTGGGAAATGAAGAAAAGGGAAGTTTGAACATATCTAATCTAGCAGAACAGACGCATTGTGGTGCATGCAATTGGGAGAAGAGGCTAATTTTCATTCAACAAGCTCTAATAATGCACCTTGAATATACTTGGCACTGGGGACACAAGAAGAAGCAGCAAATCCCTGCCTTCAAGGAGCTTACCATGCAGCAGGAAAACAAGCAAAGACCAATGACAAAACAGTGGTTGCTAGGGTACAGGAGAGATTTGCACAAAGTGAACAATCTGCCTGGAGAAATTTTTTTAAAAAAGCTGCTTTAGCTGAAACTCAAGAAAATTTAAAGCTTTGCCTAATGGAATGAGGAAGGCTGGTAGTACAGAGTCCAAAGGTTTTTGTGGGGGTTTTTATTTTTTTTTATTTTTTTGGATCATACAATATGTTAAACAATGTATTTGGTTCATAGTAACACAATCATACAGTATTTGTCCTTTTGTGTCTGGCTTGCTTCACTCAACATAATGTCCTACAGGTTCATCTATGTTGTCATATGCTTACGACTTCATTTCTTCTTACAACTGCATAATATTCCATCATGTGAATACACCATAGTTTGTTTATCCATTCATCAGATGATGGACACCTGGGTTGTTTCCATCTTTTAGCAATAATAAATAATGCTGCTATGAACATCGGTGTGCAGATGTCTGTTCGTGTCATTGCTCTCAGTTCTTCTGGATACATGCCCAGTAGTGGTATTGCAGGGTCTCATGGCAAGTCTATATTCAACTTCTTTAGGAACTGCCAAACAGTCCTCCACAGTAGCTGTAACATTCTGCATTCCCACCAAGAGTGAAGAAGTGTTCCTATCTTTCCACAACCTCTCCAACACTTGTAGTTCTCTGTCTTTTTAATAGTGGCCATTCTGATAGATGTGAAATGATATCTCATTGTAGTTTTGATTTGCATTTCCCTAATCATTAGTGATGTTGAGCATTTTTCCATGAGTTTTTTCACCATTTGTATTTCCTCTTTGGACAAATGTCTATTCAAGTCTTTTGCCCATTTTATAATTCAGTTGTCTTTTTATTGTTGAGTTGTAACATCTCTTTATATACCATGGATATTAAACCTTTATCAGACATGTGATTTCCAAATATTTTCTCCCACTGAGGCAGTTGCCTTTTCACTCTTTTGACAAAGTCCTGTGAGGTGCAAAAGTGTTTTATTTTGAGGTAGTCCCATTTATCTATTTTTCCTTTTGTTGTCTGTGCTTTGGGTGTAAGGTCAAAGAAACCACCACCTACTACAAGGTCTTGAAGATGCTTCCTTACATTTTCTTCTAGGAGTTTTATGATCCTGATTTTTATATTTAGGTCTTTGACGCATTTTGAGTTGTTTCTTGTAAAGGGAGTGAGAAAGGGGTCCTCTTTCATTCTTTTGGTTATAGATATCCAGTTCTCACAGCACCATTTGTTGAAGAGATTGTTTTGTCCCATTAACATGGACTTGGTAGGTGTTTCAAAAACCAGTTGGCAACATTAAAGAAAGAAGAAAAAAAGAAAAAACAAAAACCAGTTGGCCAGATAGGTGACGGTTTATTTCTGGATGCTCAATTCTATTCCACTGATTGATTTGTCTATCTTTATGCCAGTGCCATGCTGTTTTGACCACTGTAACTTGGTAATATGTTTCAACGTCAGGCAGTGAAATTCCTCCCATGTCGTTCTTTTTTGAAAGCGCTTTTGACTATTCAGGTGCACTTTGCCTTCCAAATGAATTTAGTAATTGTCTTTTCTAATTCTGTAAAATAGGCTGTTAGGATTTTGATTGGTATTGCATTGAATCTATAAATCAGTTTTGGTAAGATTGACATCTTCATGATATTTAGTCTTCCAATCCATGAACATGTAATGTCTTTCCATTTGTTTAGGTCTTTTTTTATTTCTTTTAGCATTTTTTTGTAGTTTTCTGCATATAGGTCCTGTACTTCTTTGGTTAAACTAATTCCTGGGTATTTGAGCCTTTCTGTTGCTACTGTAAATGGAATTTTTACCCTGATTTCCTACTCAAATTGTTTAGTACTAGTGTACAAAAACATTATTGATATTGCATGTTGATCTTGTGTCCTGCCACTTGCTGAACTCATTTATTATTTCAAGTAGCTTTGTCATGGATTCTTCAGAATTTTCTAAATACAGGATCATGTCATCTGCAAACAGTGAGAGTTTTACTTCCTCTTTTCCTATTTGGATGCCTTTAATTTCTTTTTTCTTGTCTAAATTCCCTAGCTAGAACTTCTAGTAAAATATTCAATAACAATAGTGACAGTGGGCATCTTTTTCTTAGAAAGCTTTCAACCTTTCCCATTGAGTACGATGCTGGCTGAGGGTTTTTCATATATGCATTTTATCATATTGAGGGATTTTCCATCTATTCCTATCTTTTGAAGTGTTTTTATCAGATAAGGATGTTGGATTTTGTCAAATGCCTTTTCTGTGTCGATTGATATGATCATGTGGGGTTTTTTCCTTCAATTTGTTAATGTGCTGTATTATGTTGATTGATTTTCTTATATTGAACCAGCCTTGTATACCAGAAATAAATCCCACTTGGTCATGATATATAAGTCTTTTGATATGCTGTTAGATTTGATTTGCAAGTATTTTGTTGAAAATTTTTGCATCTATGTTCATTAGAGAGATTGGTCTGTAATATTCTTTTCTTGTACTATCTTTATCTGGCTTTAGTATTAGGGTGATGTTGGCTTCATAAAACGTGTTGGGTAATTTTCCCTCCTCTTCAATTTTTTGGAAGAGTTTAACAGGATTCGTGCTAATTCTTTTAGAAATGCTTGAGAGGACTTCCGGGAAGATGGCGGACTAGTAAGACACGGGAATCTCTTCTCCAGAAAAATAGCTAGAGGACAGGCTGAAACAGCCCCGAAAAAGATCTTCTAGCATTTAAGACAACAGTTGAAGGCTGCACACCACCCAGAGGAGAGAGGGACAAAAGAGAGAAATTGCAATGACAAAACCGTGAGTTGGAACCAGGAGAGGCTGCTGTTGCCAGCACCCTCCCCCACACTAAAGACTCTAGAATTCTCGGGCCCCTGGGCCTGAGACTACAGACAAAGGGGGCTTCAGGGATCTACCACCCCAGGAAAGGGGAGAGAGAGGGACACAGCCTAGGCTGACTCAGGTTCCGACCTGCAAATTTGGACTGTGGTGTCCCACGGGCCCTTCCAGGCCTTGTGGGACCACATGGTGGTTTGCCCTGGGAGCTGGCAAAGGACTGGAGAAATCTGACCCTCACAATCTCCCTCTCTTCTAGCCTGGACTAATTGCTGAGGACTCCACAGGAGAGGGGAGAGAGAGCCTGGGGCTGACTCGGCTTTTGACCCACAGGTTTGGTCTGCCCAAGATCAGTGTCCCAAGAGCCCTTCCAGGCCGGGTGGGGCTGCGCCATTGTTTGCCTTGGAGCCTGCATGGGCCTAAAGATATACAAACCTCCCAATCTCCTCCTCTACTAACAGGGACTGATTGTTGAGGACTCAGAGGGGAGTGGAAATATTTCCTCACTGGGAAAAGGGAGGGGGCTGCCAGAAAAGACTGGAGAACTCTCTCAGAGAATTTGAATTACAAGGCTCTTAGCCTCAAGACAGGAAGCTCTATCACATTGATCTGGTCTGAGTTACAACAAATACACTCCAACCAGGCATTGAATTGAGAGCTGCCAAAGCACGCCATCTCCTGGCACACCAAGGAAGTGCACATAAGAAAATTAAAAATAAGTAGCAGAGGCTTTTCCTGGCCTCTATAGCCTCCCTGCACAAGGCCCTAGGAAGCAACTCTACAACCAATTACTGGGTCCAGTGCCCAGTTTTGAGCAACCAGCAGGACAATCCAGGTCGAGCCAAAAATCAAAGAGCTGTGGTAACTCACAGCCCCCTGCCACTAAATCCCTATAAAAGAGAAAGGATTGAGCATCTGAGTAAACTACATCCTAACCAGATGCCTAAACACCAGCAAAAAATTATGAGCCATAATAAGAAAATAGAAGACATGGCCCAAGAAAAGGAATACATCAAAGTCCCAGAAGAGATGCAGAATTTGACAGAACGAATCAGCAAGATGAGCACAAATTTCCAAAATCAAATTAATGAGTTGAAAGACAATATAGTTAGAGATAAATGACATCAAGAAGACATTGAACGAACTCAAAGAAGAATTTGAAATCCTGAACAGAAAAGTAATGGAGTACATGGGAATGAAAGACACAATAGGTGAGGTCAAAAACAATTTGACACATTCAACAGCAGACTCGAAATGATAGAAAAAAGAATAAGTGATACTGAAGACAGAGCAGGTAAAATTGAAGAGAGAAAAGAACAGAGAGAGAAAAGAATGGAAAAAATTGAGCAGGGGCTCAGAGAGTTGAATGACAACACAAAATGCAACAACATACATGTCATGGAAGTTCCAGAAGGGGAAGAGAAGGGAAAAGGGGCAGAAGAGTATTTGAGGAAATAACAGCTGAAAATTTCCCAACTCTCATGAAAGAAATGAACTTACATGACCAAGAAGCACACCGTACCCCAATCAGAATAAATACAAATAGACCTACGCCAAGACACATACTACTCAGAATGTCAAATGTCAAAGATTAAGAGAGAATTCTCAGAGCAGCAAGAGAAGCAAATGATCACATTCAAGGGACATCCAGTAAGACTTAGTGCAGATTTCTCTTCAGAAACCATGGAGGCGAGACAACAGTGGTATGATACAATTAGGAAACTGAAAGAGAAAAACTGCCAGCTGAGAATTCTTTACCCAGCAAAACTGTCCTTCAAATATGAAGGTGAGTATAAAATATTCACAAACAAACAGAAACTAAGAGAGTTTGCAAAAAAGAATCCACCTTTCCAGGAAATATTAAAGGAAACTTTGGAACCTGAAAGAAAAAGACAGGAGAGAGAGGCTTGGAGGAGAGTATAGAAGAAAGAATAGCAGAAAGGGTAAACAAAAGAGTAAAAAGAGAGACAAAAACAAGATGACACATGAAAACCAAAGAATAAAATGGAGGAAGTAAATAATACATTTACAGAAATATCATTGAATGTGAATGGATTAAACTACCCAATCAAAACATACAGGCTGATAGAATGGATTAAAAAAACATGAGTCAATCATATGCTGCTTACAAGAAACTCACCTTAGACCCAGGGATACAAACCGGCTGAAAGTGAAAGGTTGGAAAAAAATACTACACGCGAATAGTAACCAGAAAAGAGCAGGGGTAGCTATACCAATATCAGACAAACAGACTTTAAATGCAAAAAAGTTATAAGAGATACAGAAGGCCATTATATATTAATAAAAGGGATGATGCACCAGGAAGTCATAAATATCTACGCACCTAACCAGGGTGCCCCAAACTATATGAAACAAACACTGGCAAAACTGAAGGGAGAAATAGACATTTCTACAATAATCATTGGAGACTTCAAAACTCCACACTTAAATCATTAGATAGAACAACTAGACAGAAGATCAACAAGGAAACAGAAAACTTGAACAATGTGATAAACAAGTTAGACCTAACAGACATATACAGAACACTGCATCCAAACTCAGTGGGTTATACATTCTTCTCAAGTGCCCATGGATCTTTCTCCAGAATAGACCACATGTTAGGTCACAATTCAGCACTCAATAAATATAAAAAGATTGAAATTATACAAAGCACACTCTCAGATCATAATGGAATGAAACTAGAACTCAATAACAGACAGCAAGAAAGTAAATTCACAAATGTGTGGAGACTGAACAACACACTCCTAAATAATCGGTGGGTCAAAGAAGAAATTGCAAGTGAAATCAGTAAATATATTGAAACAAATGAAAATGAGAACACAATGTATCAAAACTTATAGTTTATAGCGAAGGCAGTCTTGAGAGGGAAATTTATAGCCCTAAATGCCTATATTAAAAATTAAGAAAGAGCTAAACTCAAAGATTTAACTGAGCAACTGGAGAAACTAGAAAAAGAACAGCAAACCAATCCCAAAGCAAGCAGAAGGAAATAAATAACAAAGATTAGAGCAGAAATAAATGAAAATGAGAACAGAAAAACAATAGAAAAATCAACAAAACCAAAAGCTGGTTTTTGAGAAATTCAACAAAATTGACAAACCCCTAGCTAGACTAACAAAGAAAAAAACAGAGAAGATGCAAATAAATACAATCAGAAATGAAAGGGAGGAAGTTACAAATGACCTCACAGAAATAAAAAAGAATCATAAGAGGATATTATGGGAAACTATATGCCAACAAACTAGACAACCTAGATGAAATGGACAAATTTCTAGAAACGCACAACCAACCTATACTGACGCTACAAGAAATACAAGAACTTAACAAACCTATCACATTTAAGGAGATTGAATCTGTCATCAAGAATCTCCCAGCAAAGAAAAGTCCAGGACCAGATGGCTTCACAGGTGAATTCTACCAAACATTTCAAAAAGAATTAACACCAATCCTGTTTAAACTCTTCCAAAAAATTGAAGAGCAGAGAAAATTACCCAACACATTTTATAAAGCCAACATCACCCTAATATCAAAGCCAGATAAAGATTCTACAAGAAAAGAAAATTACAGACCAATTTCTCTAATGAACATAGATGCAAAAATTCTCAACAAAATACTTGCAAACCGAATCCAACGGCGTATCAAAAGAATTATACATCACGACCAAGTGGGATTAATTCCTGGTATGCAAGGCTGGTTCAACATAAGAAAATCAATCAATGTGATACACCACATTAACAAATTGAAGGAAAAAAACCACATGATCATTTCAATAGATGCAGAAAA